>BGPR01008043.1:10849-66630 GCA_013235015.1 Araneus ventricosus | reverse complement strand
GAAATGCGTAAAATGGCACTTGTTCCCCCATTGCATAATATTTGAGCCTAATAGATGAATTCACGCTAGGTTATAGTCACATTTGGTATATGTCACTCAGATCTAACTGCACCTTATCTTACACTGAGTGGTATTTTCCCTACTGGGAGTCCCACGAGTACGTAGATGAGAAGCCGCCGTATAAGTAAGCGGGTTCTCTCTCCTGGACGTGAGTACAATAATAGTGGTGTTACTTGTAGGGCCCATCTCCAAAGACGGTTGAACCCCTTTAACGGACGCACCCCCGTTAAAGGGGGAGGTCGTTGCATGAGCCGCTCGTAATTGGAGCTATTTAGCGGTCGCCTTCAGTGTCCACTTCTCTGTCGCGGCGCGGTCGGTCTTTCAGATTCATTGCACGGCCAAGTCGCTAGGACGCGATATTTTGTTATGAATTACAGTGCGTGGTGACTCTGCGTCTTTTTTCTCCCGCAAGATTCCAAGTGGATTCCAAAATTAAAGAGGCGCAGCAGAGCAAACATGTGTACCACATAAACTTTAATTGTCCCCCATTGAATGTTGCAGTTGGTTATCCAGTTATAGAATTAGAAAATGACAGCCATTTTACGGATTGCAAACTATCACTATACCTAATTGTTATTAATTTGTGAATATAAACAAAGTCAACTCTGATTCATAACAGTACAACAGATTACAGCACAACCTCCCTTAAGCCATGACCCTCTATTAATATTTTGTATCTAATTGCAATATGTAATTCTGAAATGTTTTGCGTGTAAAGCGAATTCAAACTATCTTCGTAGGCTACACTCATGTCCTTTATTAAAGTTAACGCAATATTGGGCGCAAGACTCACCGATGCGAATATACGCTCCGTTGGGCGCAATATTCGCATCGGTGAGTTCGGGCGCAATGCTTCTGACAGGCACAAGTAAACAATACCATAATAAGTATTTTTAAATCCATTAATTTTAATTTTAGCATCCTGAAATTAATCCCATTAATTTTAATTTTAGCATCCTAAAATTAATCCCTGACCTTCTTGGGGAGTTTTAAAAGAAAGAAGTGAGGATATCGTTGCAAAAAAGCCTCGCCTTCGCGATTATTTCCGTAGTACAGTACGTGTTTTTTGGATTTGCGATTTCACAGGCATTCGGATAGCTCGAGTTTCGGTCAAACCGAGTTCGGTTAACCGGGTTCTTACTGTACTTACTATACAATAACGATTTCTTTAATGCAGCATAAAGATTTTTTCTGTAGTGTTCTGCAGAAACAACAATACCTAAAAAATGGAGTTCGGAGATGTTTCCAAATTGCATTAATAGCGTTCATTTTGAGACATAGTTTCGTTAAGCATTACGGAAGAAATTCCGCTGCTGCATCTTGTAAAAAATTCCTTATGGCATGTAAATAGTATGCTGTGTAACGGATCGTAATATATTGAATTCTGCACAGCAAACTATAATCAGTTGGTATCTTTTCTGGTAGTTACAATTTAGAAATGATATTGATGCTGTTAAAACAATGTTTTAGAGGCTTTTGGCAATTGCTTGTCTGAAATTTTTTCACATTCAAATAATTATAAGAAAAGGCTACTGATTTGAAATGAGATCTCAACAATAAAGTTACAATTGAATGAGCAGTGGGAAAAAAGGAACTAGCGCCGAAAAATCGAAATGCATATAACGTGAACACGCGTTCTATCATGTAGACTATCATTGTTAGCTGTACAACAGGAACGCGAACCTCTATAAAAACCTCTGATGTAAAGAATCTCAAAGAAAATTTTGGCTAAAAAAGCAATAAATAAGAAAAAATTGGATTGTTTTTTATCTCCCCCAGAAAAAGTTTTTAGATTCGTCCATTTCTTCACACTGCTGATTCAATTAAAACCAAGAACTGATAAGAATTTTGTAGAAATACAGTAAAACCTGTATAAAACGGACTTTGTAAGAAACGGAATCCTGTCTCAAATGGAAAAAATATTAAGTCACATCGGAAATCCTCATATACTATTTAGCCCTGTCTAAAACGGAAAATTTTTCTAGTCCCTTTAGATTCCGTTTAGTACAGGTTTTACTGTAATAATATTATGTATTTTAACCACTCCTTAACTTTATCCGTACTATTGGGAAAATGCTGTATCAATAGATCTTTTTCCTTTCCTTAAGACTGGAAGAGCAATCAAACCATTAAGTCATTAGAATTTCACTCTCATTGCATGACTACCTTTTGGGGGTCTCTGATCAATATGCATGCATAACACCGCAGCATACCCCTGAACTCGGAGCCTACACGGCTCCCTGTCGGTTGGATGAGTATGTGTGAAACTTTATTCAAAAGCAAAAGAAAGAGAAAAAATTAAGTCACGAGATACATATTGTTGCCAAATGTCTTACTGTAGGTGTATGCTGTAAACAGTCCAACACGCAGGATAATGGAGAATGAAGATATATTTACAAATATACAGGAAAACACGTAGCACAGGTACAGGAAACAGTAGTTCTTGCACAGATTACCAATGTAAACAGACAACAATTCGCAGGTAATACCAGTTCAGCACTTTGTTATCTAACAACACAAACGGTCAGCAAATAACTAATAACTAGTAGACCATAACTGCACCTTCAATAGCGCTCAACTCACCAGCTCGCACTGCGGGTAGAACTCCAAAGGCATTCGTACTCCAAGGCGATCCCAGTTGATAAAAGACTCTCCTCTGATCTAAGTGCCGTCCTTAAATATTCACTCCGACAGGCCGTGACGTCACATGGTGTTTTCTCGTATATTCCCTTCCCTAGTAGAAATATCGAGAAAAGGGTTGCATTTTCGGGAATCATCTATTTGTCGCCAAGGTCGCCAAATTTGTCGCCACATCGCCAAAATGGTCGCCAAGTTTGTCGCCAAGGTCAGGGTACCATAACTGTCGCTGAGGTCACTCCATGCTTAACCTTGTAAAACTCTCTTCCCAACCATAAGACTCGCATTGCTGGGAAGCGACTTTCCATGCTTGTAACAATATAGTTTTACTTCTTTGTCCCGTGGTGTAACCGCATCTGCGATGACTAGATTTATTACTAATGCGGGATACAAGAATAGATAGCATCACGGATGGTAAAAAGTGACCCAGGTTAATTGCTATCAGTTTATGTAAATCAATTTTAAGAGTTTATTTGTGTGATCTGACAAAAATTTCATTTTGAAGAAGCTCAGATATGTTCTTTTCTTGCAGACGACTACAACCGCGTGGTGCTGGAAGCCTTGCCCGGAGTGCCAGACTCGGACTACATCAACGCCTCACACATTGATGTAGGTACCTTCCTTCATTCCTAATTCAGCGATTTCTAAAAATTCTTAAGATGTGCCAACTTGATGTTGTTCTGAATAGAGGTCTGGTGAAGCCTGCAAAAACTGCATAGGCAATAAATAAAGACTTGTTAAGTTTTCAAGTAGTGGACGCTTGTGTATAAATAGAGACTAACTTTTATTTCTAACTGGTTTAATTTTGAGTTTTTGTATTACATTAACAACAAACTAGAATTTAAAACTGAGGAACTTAAATCTTTTGCAAATTTTTTAACTGAAACCTTTTTCCTGAAAACTAAGTGTGGGCCATTGTCTCCTAAAATTCCTCCAAGAAGAGAACCTAAAATCTGACTTCAACTGCAGGTAAAAAGAGCTCCTAAAGCTGGATAATCACGGTCACATCACGCAAATTCGGTCGCACCTCTCCAGAACGCAAGTCCAGTCAATGCGAAAATGAGAAGAGGATTGGAGTATTGTGGTCCGAAGTTTGGATTTTCAACCTCTCTTGCATTCCATTTCGAATGCGGGCCATACAGCTGAAATGCGACCGTTGTAGATGTGTTGGAGATGGGGAGTGAGGCCCTCGCGAAAGCGAAAACCACAAAACCACTGCGGGAGTTCCATTTTGAAAGCAGGGTGAGGAGTAAGCACAGTAGCTCCAGGGGATTGGAGTACTGAGGTTAAGCGGTGTCCTGGTCATATGTTTGTTTGTCCCCCCCCCCACGTCCTTATCAGTGACTGGGCATGTTTAAACGGCGCCTGAGGCATGTATTTTTTCGCCCCCCTCAAGGTAGTTGACTTTAAAAAGTGGCATAAACACATTCCGCTTGTGGGATTGAGGGTTACTATTGTCATTTTTATAGCTTCAACGACACGAATCGGCTAGTGTGCACCTGGCCTTAAGGTTTTGCGAACATGACCAGTGGCGTAGCGAGGGTATGCGGCGCTAGGATCACAATATGTATTTTTTTTTTTTTTACCCCAGTCGTCATCATTTGCCTAGAAAGCGTAAATGATGCCCGGGACATGGTTTGTTTTTAAGCCCTCTCATCATATTTTGCTTTAAAAATAATATAAACTCAATATGTTTTGACTCCATGCCGCCCCTAAATCTGGCGACAGGGACGTCAATATCCCGCATAACCTCTGGTCGCTAAGCCACTAGATAGGCGTTAAGGGAAGTTAATGATTTTGCGTTTTGCGCGGTTCTGCCCCTGAATGGCCTACCTAAATGGACGGGCTGAAAATCGGAATGGTGTGGAGTACCACCATCGCGCCATTTGCGCTGTGTGGAGTGATCGCGAAAGACGAACTTGAGTTCTTCGGTCGCTTTAGCCAACAAAAGATACCATACTTCCTCTTTATCATGAATCCGGCACTCTTGAACTTTGTTAGATACAGGTTAGACCAAGAAGGAGGGTCCATTAGGTCTCCAGAGCTGCAGCACACCCTGAAATTATTTTTAAAGTTTGCGTTTCAGTTCTAAAAAAAATTTATTAGATTATTTTTCTCATTGAAAAGTTTAACCAAGATGAAAAATGGAGGCAAAGAAAGGCGAAAACGAAGAAAGAAGACAGAAAATACGTCAATAAGCAGGAGATACACAAGTCGGAGCTGTTCGGGAAGCAGCCCCAGCAGGCATCAAAATTCTCTCACTGCGCAACAGCTAAGCGACGCTTCGGAAGCCGAAGCTAATATTTCCTCCAATTGAGTTTGGCGGTGGCTCTGCATTCGATGCAGACATTTGGCGCAAGGCCAACTGTGTGTGTGATGCTTCTTTCCCCCCCCCCCTCGAGAATGGCCTTCGTTCTCTCGATGTATTTTTCTTCGGTTGTTTCTAGTTCGCAATTATTTGGTTACGATTTCGCTTTCATGTTTCCAGACGGAAACTCATCTGCTTTAATTAGCATTCGTTTTCTTTTATTAAAAATCTCTCGTGTAAAAAAGATACGTCGTCTAAAATACAATTCAGATAATTACAACTAAAAATTTGACTATCAAGAAGTAAGACTGTTTTTTAAAAATTCTTTTTTAAATGCACTATCTTGTTTTTTGTTTGTTTGTTTTTTGCAGCACTACTTGTTTCTGAGTTAAAGAACCGCTACTGTTCGGAAAGTAAGTTCCGTTACTATGCAAAAGAAAAATGATACAGATGTGGACAAAGATACATACAGTAAAACCTGTACTAAACGGAATCTAAAGGGACTAGAAAAATTTTCCGTTTTAGACAGAGCTAAATAGTATATGAGGATTTCCAATGGGACTAAATATTTTTTTCCGTTTAAGACAGGATTCCGTCTCTTACAGAGTCCGTTTTATACAGGTTTTACTGCATTTAATAACGATTAAAAAATATTACTCTACATTTCGACGTAGTCACCCGGCACATTAAGGCATTTATCGTATCGAGAAACATTGCATATTTTTTCCGTTTCTTACAGAGTCCGTTTTATACAGGTTTTACTGCAGTTAATAACGATTAAAAAGTATTACATTTCGACGAAGTCACCCGGCACATTAAGGCATTTAACATATCGAGAAACACTGCAAACAATGCATATTTTTTCCGTTTAAGACAGGATTCCGTTTCTTACAGAGTCCGTTTTATACAGGTTTTACTGCATTTAATAACGATTAAAAAACATTATTCTACATTTCGACGTAGTCACCCGGCACATTAAGGCATTTATGGTATCGAGAAACATTGCAAACAATGCATATTTTTTATGCCAGCATCATAGCCTGTGAGATTAGGCAGGATGTTACGGCATCTTTCACTTTTTCCATCGTCACCAAAACGCTGGCCACTCAAGAATCGCTTCAAGTGCAAAAATAGGTGAAAGACATTTGGCTCCAGGTCAGGGATATACGGCGAGTGATTCATTTGTTTCCAAACGAAGGACTCGATGAGCTATTGAGTCACACAAGTGTAATTTAGCATGGTATTGTCATGCAATAAAATGACACCATCACTATTTCCTCACTCATAACTGTATCGCCGAACATCTCTCAGATATATCTACGGATTTTGCACGATCGCATATTCCTTACATTCAAAAAGCGAATTTCCGAACGAATTTCACAGTCGGCGGGAGCTTCTATTGTATTAAACACCTTTAGCGCAAGATTTACTCGTGTTAGCGTTTCACCGTACGAACTTTTCTGTTATGACGTATTCTATAGTCATTGCAGACGCTATACCACATAGGCAGAATAGCGCCATCTGTCGGGTGCATGAATTATTATATTCCGGAACTTAGTTTCCGAATAACCCACGTAGGATTAAAAACAACCACCAGATATCTATAAACTTCATTAAGTTCAAATCAAAGCTTCAGAATTTGTTTGTAGCAGCAATACAAGAAAAAAACGGGGAACTAAAAAATAAATCTTTCCTCTGCTTGTTTGGGTTTTTTAACCATCAATTACTTTAAAAAATGTCAAAAGGGAAACAAAAAAAATGCTTATCTTTTCGATTTTTTTAACGTCTTTTTTCTCCCTTCCAGTTTTTTCAATATTTTTTTTCTATCCCTATTTATAAGCTTTGCTAAGTAGCCAAGAAGAAAAAGGTAAATGAATGTTGTGAATTTTTCATTTATCATTCTAATCAGTTTTTATTTTATTAACCTCATTTCTTTTTTCTGCCCTTTAAATTATTCCGAATAAATGCCCGCAATCTTTTGTTAGAATAATCATGTTTATTCATCGTCATGAAAATTCAATCATTCTTTATGAAAATGATTTTTTTCATTCAGTTTTCCAGTTTAAACGCCCTAATAAATTGACTAGTCGCGAGGAATCTTTTCTTATTTAATTCTTCTCGGTTTTTTACAGTTTGAGACCAGTGTATAAGCAAATAGCTATCAGACTTTCCAGAAAACACTACTATGTTTTGCTTTTTTGGATTCAATTTTTATCATACGCTGTTTGGAAATGAATTTTTCCGTTCCCTAATACGAAGTGTCAATGGAGAATATATTATAAGAACCACACAATGTGACTCGGGATTTTGGAAATTTTCGGATTTTGATTTCTCTGAGTTCCGAAAAACATTTTTGGAACTGTGTGTGTCTACCTGCCCATGTGCATGTGCGCACAGTGACTCAAAACAAAACGAACTGGATGGATGAAGTTTGGCATATGGTCTGCACACTAAAACTGCAGTCTGTTATATAAATAACATCTTTTTAAAAAATTGTAAATGAAATTTATGATAGTTTTATTTTCGTTTTCAGTTTACTTATGTCCCGCTTATGAGTCGCTTTTATGTCCCAAAGAGCTCGGTTCTCGACCCACAGTTTTCTTACTTCCTAAACCCCACAGGGGGGCACCAGGAGTGCATGGAAGAGGAGTTGCTGGATAAACAAGCGGATTCTCGCTTCCCTGGTGGACATAGTAATGGTGTGGGATTGAGTTACCAAACTTCGATGACGATACATACCTCCTTTGGGAGGTGTTGGGCTATGGCTAATGATGTCTATTATGACTCCGACGTCAGTGTCCGAACTGTCGAGCAATCGGTCTTGTTAAGGAGAGTCGTTCCGGCTGCATAGTTTACCTGATGATAAATGACATTTTGCAACATGATTTGTATGAACTGGTCTCGATCCAGTGGAATTCTTTCATCCCTCACATGGCGCTCACCAAGTGCGCCTAACCAATTTGATTTCCGAATCCACTGCACACTTTTTCTGGAGGAATAAGGACGTGATATCACAGCACAGCATAATACAAAGTTCAGCCAAATATTAGCTGACATGCCTAGTTGTGATGTCACATGAATTGGATTCGTTGTTATGTGTTCGAGCAAGGCCGGCAACGAAATTTCATGTCTGGATGAAGATAAGAATTACAATGAAAGGTTCTAATGTTCCGCACCAGAAAGTTGCTGCACTAGAATTCGCGTTGAAATAGAGAGTGGTGACAGCACATTCAGTCTGTGGCTATTGTAAAAAAATAACTTTGATAAAAAGCTAAGTCTGTAGCATGGAATTGCCATTGCCATTGGGGAAAAATGTGCAATGAGTGAATCATCGCAACAAATCCAGGTCTCTTAGGCCTTTTTTTTTATCTGCGTTACTGCCCCATTTAATACAATAAGTTTTTTCTCTCTAGTATGACATTCGCTTTCAATTTTTATTGCGAAAATTGCACTGTAAAGAATCTCCAGTCAAAATAATTAGATGCTGAAACGGATTGATATCCCGGGCACTAGTCTTGAGGGTTGAGACCACATGAAGGCAAATTAATAGTACACTGCGATGCAAAAAATTAGACATTGGAGACATTCGGCTTTAAAATTTAGAATTTTGATAGTAGAATTACAAAAGCCTTTAAGCAAATTCAAAAACTCTTTTAACTCTTTTAAAATGCTATAATCAAAACGCAGTTGTTTTATTTGCTGCAATACTAATTTTTTGGATAAAAACACACATTTGCTTGTTGTAAAAGTTTAGACACGATTACAGGTTTCTGCGAATATTTTGTTAGCATATACAAATTTAAGAGAGATGACGTGACAGACTTCGAGTACACAAGTTCTGCAAACGATAACACTTCGTAGTCGAGATGCCGCGAGCGAAGGAATTCAATGCATGAGGTTACGAAGATTTGGCAGTTGAAAGCTGAAGGTAAGCTCCTTTCGGAAATTTCAGCTATTATTAATCGATCAAAGAAGTCTGTTTATCGAGTTTTATCTAGTGCAGAGGTTCCCAACCTGTGGTAAGAGTACCCCTGGGGGTACACGAAGGACAAGCTCGGGGTACACGAACTCAATGTCAGTAATAGCGGACACAAGAAAACATAAGGGATTTGAAAATGTTACAAAATTTTGTTCCCCCAAGTTCATGTAAAAAGAAAAAGGGAAAGTTGTGCATGTCCTAAAGCCTACCCTCAAAATAAGGAAAAAAATGAAGCAATTTTTAGCTATCCTTATAAGTTAATGCGAAATTATTACAATTCTGATTTCATCTGTTTTGAGGTTGAACTAATACTATTGTAAAAATGGGATAAAATGCAAAATCAAAAATAAGTCCTGCAAATGTTATAAATTCTAGTCATTTGATTCCTAAGCTTACCTAAGCCCTTAACATTATTGATACAAACTTCATTGTATAGGCGTATGGTTGGAGGGAGGATATGACAGTAGGGGGTACGCGAAAATAAGAAGACTAATCAAGGGGTACGCGAAGAAAAAAAGTTTGGGAACCTCTGATCTAGTGGATGCATATACAAAGCAAAACGCATATCTTGGAGGCCGCGGGTGAGGAATAGAAGCGATGATCGTCGGATCCCAAGACTGCCGAATACCCAACAAATGACTGTTCGCGAAGTTCAAAGGTCGTCGGTACTCTCGGTATCAAAGGATTTGATTCGTAAACGAATTTTTGAAACAGGAACAATGGTTCATTGCGACGTGAAGAAGAAACCAGCTCTGAAGCCACATCATAAGTCACAAAGAATGTAATGGGTTCGAAATCATATGTCGTATGAACCGAAATGGTTATTGATGTTTAGCGATGAAAAAAGGTGAAATCTGGATGGTTCAGACGGCTGGGCATCGTACTGGCATAATTCGCGCAAGGAATCTCAGTGTTTTTTAGTCGTAGACAAGGTGGTGGGTCGGTGATGGTTTGGGCAGCCTTTTGCTACAATGGACAAGTATCTCTGCACTTTACCAGAGGTCTCCAAACATTACACCCTTATACTAAGACATTGGATGAAAACCTGCTGCCGTTTGCTGAGCTTCTAGGTGAACCCTCAGGGGGAATTCTTCGATTTACCTGCAAACGACACAAAAGTCTGGTTTAATTCTAAGAATATAAAAGTTCTCGACAGGCCAGCATGCAGCCCAGATCTTAACCCAATAGAGAAACTTGGGGGCATCATGTATCGCAACGTTTGCAGCAATGGAAGACAATATTCTTCTGCAAATGAACGCAAGAGATCTATTGAGGATGTATGGTACGAAACCGAGCCCCAAACCACTCAAGATTTAATTTCTTCGACGGAAACTCGTTTTTATGAGCTAATCAATAAGAATGGATGCGCAATCAGGTTTCAAATCCTGTTTATTTTAACTTAATGTCATTTCTGTCTAGACTTTTGAGGCAATGTTATTTTTTTAAATTTTTAATAACTTACAATATGTTAAGTCGATTTTATTGTTATAATATTGTATATGCATATGTAGCACATTACACTAAAACCGTGTTAGGAAAATTGATTAAATGTATTTTGAAATCTGTGTGAATTTGTTCATTGCCTGAACTTTTGCGTCGCAGTGTACTTTTATTTCACTTTCTAACCTCCCTTCCATACAATGAATGTCTGCAAGGAATTAGATTTTTTTTTATTTCTGTCAAATTGAATCAATAATAAAGACGCAACTCATTTGAAAAGCAAAAATCACTTGGTCATGTATCTAAATTCTCAGACGTATTTTACGTTCTTATATGCATTGGGAGAACAATAAATGTCCCAAATAATAAGTGCCATCTAATTCTGTAATTAAATAAAGTCGTATATCAAGGTATTCCAATCTAAATATGACACCCAAGTGGATTCAAAAAAATACTATCACTGAGCACCAATTATCTTTGCTACGCCACTGAATTTATACAGTTCTCTATCCATCCCTCTCCTCCGTTCTTTTTTCAACTCGCAGACAATTTCGACGTCAGAACAATAACCCAGTGGTGGTTTTCTTCCTGTCCAACTCACACGAAGTTGTAACATCAAGTGTCTCTTCCAGAGTATGGAGCTGGAAAACAGACACCTGGCACAGAACGATCAACCACTCAGTGGTGGCAGAAAACGGATGACGTCAACCCCGCGCGTCGTCTGCCCTCTCCATTCCTCCGCCTAAAAGCAAAAAATAGGCCGATGTGTTGTAGCTCACGCGTATTCTTATCGCTTTTTGTTGACGGAGGGTTTTTCTTTTTATTTTTACTCGCCCTCCCCTCCAAAGCTCCTCGCATTCGTCTTCGCCGTCATCGCGAAAACGAATCCCTGCGATCTGCAGCAGAAAAGCACCCCTTACCTCTTATTATTATTTTTGTTTTCGTTGGAAAAACGGAGTAAACTAAACAACGGAGTGCAGGAATGCCACGCTCTTCTATCAAGGTTGCGGATCTAAAAAAGTAGCTGCGAGGAGTGATTCATTTGGAGAAATTCGTGATCTTCGTCACCTTTGGTTTCGTCACCTACGGCGCGACTAAGATATTAGACCGCCTAGAAATAAAGAGAATTTCAGTTAAAGGATGTGACTGAGTTCTGGATGGGTTTCTTTATAATGATTCAATGCTGATTTTCGTGAAAACCTGCTTTTGATGGCTTTCCTTCATAACTTCTTTCCTTTGTACGGCTGGTGCAGATGCTGTGCAGTGGAAACTCGCTTATCGAACATAATTCGTTCCAGGATCTTACTTGTAATGCGAAACACTCGTTAAGCCAAACCATTTTTCACGTATAAATTCATATAAAATATGAAAATGTATTCCATATCGAAAAAATACTCAACAAATTTTATGTAACGTTTCTATAAAGGAAATTAACTCTGTAACGTGAATCATCTCAATACTTTCTTCCATCGCTCAATGAACCAACCTGGAATTCGAATTTGAATCATCTCAATACTTTCTTCTATCGCTCAATGAACCAACCTGGAATTCGAATTTGATTTGCAGAACAAAATCGAAATGATTAGTTTATCGATTATGACACATACTTAATTCTTTTTTTCTAGAAAGCTCTTTAGAGACATTTGTTTTTTCTGACGCTTCAAAATTTGACGTAAATGCGACACATCAGTATCTTTAAATAAATTTGTAAAGCACATAGGCATTGCCTTATTAGGGTCACGCTTCTCAATGTACCAATGCAGCAGCTTCCCATGCTTTCAGAATTTCTGTTATTGCGCCAAAAGATTGTTGCTTCACTGTTGCCTCTTCCTCCTCCACAACATTTTGTTGTGAAACGCAATGCAACTCCGTGAACTTTTCAGCAGTCAGCTGTTGGCTGTGATCTTCCTCAAGCTCATCGATATCATTTTCCACCCCCAGTCCCATCATCTTCGCCAAAGACACAATCTCGTTGACTGCAGGCTCCAGAAGTACTGTCTCAAAAATTCAAAGTCACATTCGACAACGCTCTCCGTCCAAAACTTCTTTCAGGCAGAAATGGGGGTTCTCTTGATGATTCCACCTTGGGTTGCCATAATTTCCAAGCATTGATACGCAAGGTGTTCAGAGCTACATAAATAAAACATGAAAAAAGTGGATTGGTAATGGTTTGTTTTACTCTGATAAAAAAAGCAATAAAGCTTAAGCAATCTAATAAAATGAACACGTTGAATAATAAAAAAAGATGCGATGCTAAACCTTTTTAACCCAGTCATATTTTTAAGTTGATTTTACTTTCTTAATTACATCATTTTATGCTTTAATATAATTTGAAAATTGGGCGCAAATGATTTTAAAATTATAATAATAAATCAAAATTGCTTCAGTTGTCTCCAATGTCAACCTGTTTCTTTCGTCCGACCATTGAGTTGACATTAGGGAAAATATTCTCACCACATTTGCATTGTGAGCTCGAATACAAATAAATAGGTATTCTTATAGATTTGTTAGACATGACTTCTGATCAATATACTTTGTATCTGCAGAACACTTCAGCCATTTCTCTTCCATACTCAGTTTCATAGTTGCTTCGCAGTTTTGGTTGGTATTATTTTACTCTAAATAATCTTTTACATATACAAACTGATTGAATAGAATCTCAGTGTTGCTAATATCAATGTTTCTTACTTATAAATATGCAATGCTGCGCTCTATTTCTTTCTATTCTGGTCTCACGCAGAGTTTGGGAAGAAAACGAGACAAATAGTAATACGGGACAGAGTATTGAAATACGTTGACAGTCCCGTATATACGGGCCGTATGGCAACCCTACTCCAATCCCTTCCCACGTATTTTCGATCATTTGGAATCAAGCAACGATGTGAAAGTGATATTTCAGAAACTTTCTGGTCCTTCCATGGTCTCATGATGGCTCATTGGCCACTTCAATGATATGTCTGAACACAAGATTGGAAAAATGTGCGATCACAAGTGACCAAGCGATGCTAGCGGAACAAGTGCTAAACTCGGACTGATGTAGCAGGCGCAAGTTCGGAACTCCCCCGCTCCTCGTCACTCATTATGCGAAACGTCGCTTGTTAAACAAGTCATTTTTTTTTTTTACAATTTGATTTGCTCGTTATACGAATTACTCGTTATGGCAAGTTACCTCTAAATTAGAGCTTTATAAACTTTTCAACTGATTATTCTTTTCTGTGCGGGAAAACGTCCCGAATCTCATTTTCATCCGTTAAATTTTGTCACGACCCCCGTATAGGAAAATAAATAATAAAATTACGCATTAATAATTAATACATTTAAAAAGTGCAATTTAAAACGGTCACGTAGAGAATTTATAAGAAATTTTTGAAACCAGGATAAATTTATGAGCAAACATTGCTTATAAACGTTAAAAAATCTAAGAGAGGCAGGAACTGCAAAAAGTTTAGGAACCCCAAATCCATTCTGTATGATCCCACTTATGCCTATAGTTTAAGAAATCCTACCCTAAACCATTCAGATTTCTCTACCTGAAAGTAGGGCTGGATTTACACATTTTTACGCCCTAGGTGAAGACACTTAATTCTGCACCACCACTACCCACACACACACGGACTCAAAAAGTAGTCTTAAAATTATTATATATTTGATAGTTATAAAAAGCAACAATAGATAAAATATTTTATATTTTGTGTCAAACTTTACATTAAACATCATTAAATGATGTTGCATAAACAAGCCATAGTTTGTGCATGTTTCATTTTATATTCACTTCCCTCGTATTATTCTTGCCAGTTTTCTGTTTACGGCTTTCAGGCATACCTGAGTAACAAAACTGCATATAAAAGTAATAATGACGTATTTCACGTACCCACTATCGGTAAATACGTAGAAGTCAAACAACGTAAGTGTAATCATTTACTTGGAATTACTGTTGTTGAGTAAAATCTGGAATTTTCCTTTTCCGTGGTTCACGCTGAGTGGGAGATAAAGACACTGTAAATGCTTCTTGCCTATGACTGAGCAAGACAGCTCAATCTGTGGAGAGGGCAACGTTAATGTACCGCTCACTTTATTTAATGTGTATGAATACAAATTTCAAAAACAGCATTTTATATGTCCTTTTCAAAATCATTTTGAAAATTTTGTAAGTATGTGGTTGTTATTTCTTCAGACTTAACTGAAACCGCTCTGAACGCGCCCTAGACCAGGGCCTAGGTTGGTCTTATGGGAAATACAGTGCTGGTCTCGTTTCGATAATGGCGGGTCACACGATCAAGTTTAGCTTATTTATCACAACTACCCACTTTGAAGCTACACGAGGTCATTTTAGGGACGAGCCTTGTCGTTTTATAGCGTTATCTGACAAAGAGGTCCACTCCTTAGTCCCTTCCCAATGTCGCATCGTTCCATCGTGGATTCGGAACCAGATTTCAGTAAAGATCGAAGGTGAACTCCTGCTTGGTATACGTCAAATATATCAGGATCAAACGTCCTCCCGCTTTGTATCCTGGAGTTTTCGAGCGGGCAGGTACCAGTTCATGTGCCGTCCATATCTTCTGACCACAGTTTAGAATGATGAGCTCTATTCCAATATAACCCTCGTGTAAATTCAAAACGTAACATTGATTTAACTAAAAGCTCCGTCCTAAAAGTCTTCAGATATTTTTAATCTAATTTTTTATTGTACATGGGTGGGCAAAAAGTAACTTACAATCAATCTATCGTAGCCTGATAATGGTTAAGTTCTAGAGAAATGAAATCTTCTTTCGTAAGAAATTTTTTATTATAAATCTTTCAAATTGTACGAGCAGGTAAAAGCGAAAGTGAGATTTCTTCAGCATTAGAAGAGTCATAGACTAAGCTGTTTCTTGTTTGTTTGTTTCTAAAAGATATGAAATCAATAATATGTTATCGAAAATATTGGTACAAGTTAACGAGCAAAAT
Organism: Araneus ventricosus; assembly: GCA_013235015.1. Classification (NCBI taxonomy): domain Eukaryota; kingdom Metazoa; phylum Arthropoda; class Arachnida; order Araneae; family Araneidae; genus Araneus; species Araneus ventricosus. The sequence goes on along the minus strand of BGPR01008043.1, from coordinate 51,259 downwards.
TTTATTATCTCTCTTTGAATCATTTCCTAGTTTTATTTAAGTGGCCAGGTCTTTTTATGCTACATTCTTCGTTATACAGAGATCTTAAACTTGCCTAAAAATTCTTGAAGCATCCCTGTGCTAGTTATCGACGATTCATATCTTCAAAACTTATAGTGAATCAAAAATGTTTCTCTCGCGTCCAGAGCAAGGTTTCCCAGTTACGTCTGAACTTTAATGTCGTTAGTATTTTCCGCACGGATCTCTCGTTTTGAAAATCTTGTTACTGTTACTCTCCTGTTTATAACGCGAGATCAACAAAATTTAAAGTTGAGTCAGATTGGTATGCCACAAGAAAATATTTAACCGGAGAAGAGGACTTCTGAAACTTTTTCACTCGTTTCTTCTTTCAGATTAAAAACACTTTTCGTGACTCCAGGGTTTATACATAGAAAAAAATTATCAATTTAATAAGATTGTGTATGTTTATCACTATACAGGATGTGTCTCTACCAAGTTTTCAAACTTCTGAAGATAGTATAACAGTTAGATATTGTTTTCCTAGCGAGGGTGAATGACGCCCAAGCCATTGTAAATTTCCTCCCTATACTCACATGTGATTTCCAAAACATGGTAGGAAAGGTGTATTATTTTGTCGTCGCGACGCCCTTTAAGATGGTAATCTTCAATTATTACCCAAAGAAAACAATTTTTATCACAATCGTAAAAGAATTTTAAAAATTATCTATTTTATTCAATGATATCAATTTTATGTCCATGCTATTTTTTCTCTAATTTTCACAATTTTTAAAAAAATCATTTTAATTCTAATCTAGATAACTTCCATATAAATAAATGCATTTTTTAACCGTCATTTTCGGCTAACTCACAGGAAGTGAAATCGATGGTTAAAATAAAGTTGGGCCATATTTGAATTAAATTACATTTATTGTTCTTACATCTTCCACATAGAATTATTCTGGATTAACTAAGATTACATTACATTATACAACTCGCTAAGCATGGCGAGATTTGTCCGTCCCCGTGAGGGGGAAAAAGCAGCGACCTTCCTCGCAAGAAGTGTCAAGTCACTCTGTGTCTATCTTGCTTCTGATTGCGAAAGGTCCTTGCAGCGCCATTCACCGGCAGGAGGGCGAGACAAAATGTGACTGTCACAATTTTAAATTTTCACTGGATGGATTGGTAAGAAACGTGTAAATAAAAAAATATCGAAAATTGTATTCAATATGGCACAAAGTTCACGTAAATAAATTTAATAAATTAAAGCGTTCGTAATACAGTAGAACATCGATTATCGGAATACTGATCAAATGAAACATCGGTTAACCGAAAGCGTTCCAGTCGGCAAATTTAAATATGCGCGCCATGTAAATATGAAGAATGCGACCAAGAAAACATTCAAGACTGACTCGAATGTGATGTCGATAATCCTGGTTATCGATGGCGGACGATGGAATCATTGCCAGTAATCAATTTATTTAATTATAACCCGCCCCGGCCCAGCCTACCCAAGAGGCTGGGCCTTCCACAGGCCGGAGGGAAAGACGAGTGTAAGACGTGAAGGGGATAAAGACCTCGGAAGTATCAGTTGTGCCTTCAGAAAAGAGAGGAGGAGACCGAAGATCAGAGGCATTTGAGCCAAAAACGAACGCTGTGGGCTCTTTCATAAATACATTCAAGTGCATTGAATTTCACTATGTCGGAATAAGACTCAAGCGAAAATTAACACAGCAGTTAACTAAACATAAAAAATATAGCTTATTTACAACTCCGATACCCAAGACGAGTCACTCATAGGTAGTCTCTGGTACTTCAAAAACCTATTCAACACCGGACCCAATATTGGTTTTGGTTCGCCTTGTGTTGATGCTCGTTCTAAATGCTTGGGAATGGATGAGAGGATCAAAGCAGCTAAGATTGACGAAGAGAAGCAGACATTTATAATTGAATCCACACTACATAAAAAGCGAGCTGCAGCCTTTTTTTTTTTCTCTCTTAGAAGAGAAAAGATGGAGGACCTAATTTGATTGCCGAAAAATATTTTCCTAGCCAAAAATCCCTGTCTAGTTGACAAGTTATAGTAGATAGCTGTGCCTATATAACTCCACCATCGTCCAAGTCTCATCGAAAAGATCCCTTGACCAACAATAACGAATTCGTATACACTTGATGGACCATAAATTCTATTTGTTATGGTAAAAATATTACCTTTTTTTCAATAATATTTCGAAAAAATTATTATGTCTCGTGTTTTTAAACAATTTGCGTATTTATTTAGATTTCAGATAGCTGCAAAACTGGTCATAGCCAAAACGAGCTGCAAAACTGGCCATCTCCAAAACAAAACCTTAAATAACTGCCCCTTTCTTCATGCCCCATTACCATAAATTGCATACTGAATCACACTGCCCAAATGCCTCGAATGCCATGCAGTCTTTTTTTAAATATCACTTTGGCTAGATGTGACAGAAAATCCACTTTTCTGAAGAATTTTTTATTTTGGAGATGGCCACTTTTGCAGCTACACGACTTCATTTGATGAGAAATATACATAGTTGTGTGTTTAATATCATTGCTTCACATTGCTCCTATGACATGAAAAATGTTTTAGTAAATGATCGGTTATCCGGAAAATCAGTTATCCGAACACCCTCAATCCCCAATTATTTCGAATAAACGATGCTCCACTTTATTTAATTTCCACGTGAATGATTATGCGCATGCTAACATCTGTATCTCAGAACTAGACGAAAGTAAGTTCAAAAATGATGTTAGGGTTCAGGTTATTGCAATTTAGCATGTAGAATCTGATTTTGCATCAAGCCATAACAACGCAAATCTGTTAACAATTCTCCTTTTGTAATTACTTGGGTTATAAGAGCGCAAGTCCTCATAACCGACGAGTGGATTCTTTTCAGTTTTTACACTCTTCTGAAAAGTTAGTGTAATACGATTTGGGTTTATGGCGTCGTCATCGGCTATGTCACGTTTGTGAAATCTGCATGAGACGTCTCCGCTCGAACCAATAGTGAAAAAGCAGTTTTATGTAGTTTAATATTTAACCCCTTAGCTTGTTTGCCCGTACGGCGTACTTGCATCGAATTATCGCAATTTTGAACTTAAACTAAAACATAGTCTATGAATGACTATGTTTATAGATATAAAAATACAAAAATAGATAGAAAAATTAGAGTATAAAATACATAGATACAAAAATTGCATGGAATCCATAAACATTTCAACTGTCTTTTTAGTTCTCAATCGAATTAAAATAAAAACGCATTCTCAGAATATCAGGTGGCATCTAATTAGATAGTGGAGAAAACAAACCGGTTAAGGGGTTAAAGATGCTCTTGCATATGTTCAGTCTCTTTTGCATCCTACCAGCGCGCGTGGTAGAATGATGTAAATATTTTTTAAGTAGCCTTTATTGTTAACTAGCCGCTTCGGCGACCAGCTTCTTCGCCGCGAATATAATTTCAATTGAATCCCATGTGTATAATTTGAATTCACGGTTCCATTAACAAAGTAATTTTAAATTCCAAATCGTGATAGAGATTTAACCCATGTTGTTTCAGTAGCCTTCCACCTATTCTGTTCGTTGTTTGCATGAATGTCCTTGATGGAGTCGAGTCATGTATAATCTTCACTCTCTTATTCCTCTTTAAAATATGCATTTGATTTTAACTTTAAAATGGTGAGGCACATTTTGCTTCCAGCAGCATGTTATCTGATGAAAATATGCTGATTAAAACATATCATTAAACATTTAAATATTACTTTAGCTTTCAACTATGGAAGAAAAACACGCAAATAAATATTTGTTTAAAGAATGAAAAGTATTCTTGTAAATTATGCGAAAAAATATTTTTTTAAATTAATTTAAATTAGAGAAAAAATTGTACAGCAACATAATTGATATCATTGAAAAGATCATTTTTTACACTTTCAGAGGGCGTAAAAATGATTTTTGTGATACAATATTTTCTTAAGTTAGTAAGGAAAAGCGTCAAAATTTTGCTTACTTTTTAATTAATTAAAATTTCAAAAAACGGGCTCAGAGGTGCACATTCTCACCCTCCAAAGTATGTTTGTGCCAAATTTCGTAGCTCTGCAGGCCACCGGTCTGGCCTGCAGAGTGCCAACACACACACATTCTCCTTTATTATTAGTAGCAGATATATTGAATTTTTAGCTGCTTCTTCCTCCTTATTGCGTTGCCTTTCACATTTGCATTTTGTCACTTCATAGTTTTAAACCATTCTGATTTAATAGAATATGTAGTTTAATAATTGTGTGAACTGTGGATTACATCGACTTCCCACACGTTCGTCTGGTTTTGAGGCACAGAAATAATATTTTAAGCATGCGGCTTTTTCTATATTTTCATAGTATGGTGAAAAACGTCAAGCATGTGCGATGAAAAAAAATACTTCTCGTCGTTGACGTAATTGATACAAAATTTGATTCAAAACTACAATTAGAATTGACAATCACATGCCAAGTTTATCTCGTTGCAATTTTGATTTAAACCTGTGCTCACTTACTTAAGATTCACACAATTCCAAACATATTTTCTTTCAATCTGGGAGAAGTTCGGAACATCGAAATGCAGCAAAATCTCGTGATCGAAATTTTTGAAGAGTGCTAGAAAAATGAAGAATCCCCATTGTCATCTTTTTCCCGCCAAATATTCCAGACACGTTAATCTACGCTCACTCGTGTAGCAGGAAATGAATACGCAACTTCCAACTTGCTAGAAATTCCAATCTATTTCTTCGAAAGTGCACATTTATTATTGTAGAAGTTTTCATTTGAGCGCGCTGCTCGTGTTCGAAGGAGAAGCAATTCAGGTGCAAAAATTCCCACAATATCTTCGAAATTTTGGCTGAGCACCATCTAATTCCTCTCTTCTATCATCTTTATATTAATTTAAAAAGCTAATTTAAGTTCCGAAAGATCTCCCTGAAATGCATTTTTCACTCTCCAAAGTATCTTTGAGACAAATGTGGTGCATGCCGCCATATTTGTCTTTCAGCTTAACAAATAAAACCCAATCACAAATCGCAACTCGCTATTATATTTTTAAATTTTAATTTTGAATAATTTAAATAAAGAAGTTAAAATAATATAAAAGTGGTCTAGGAGTTTCCCTAGTTTTATTTAGTTTAATTAGCTTAGTTTTCCTATTTTGATGGAACGCAAGAGTTATTTTCGAACAGATCTCGTGATTTTCAACTGTGGTCAAACGACGGGGACACTTCTTTTCAAACTTCTACATCAGAACGATCCAACGTGCAGCAGACCAGTGTTCGAGACGGATTTATAATGGAATTGGGTCTCGAACGAGGAACCCTGTGCTCCCGAAACCGAGACTGTGCCACTAGGTTACTACAGGCGTTTTGTTGTAGCATCCCAAGTAGTGCGGTAATCATTGATCAAGCTCAGCTATATACACTGGTGGACAAATGCTAAAAACCATTTTTAAGATGCGAAAAATTTGGACTTAATTGGAATACAATGGTTATTCTCCAAATTTCGGAGAATCCTGGACCATACAATCGTCGGAACTCACATTTTACAGTGAAGATTCCGTCACTAGGACATTTTGGGGACCGTCCATAAATTGATGAAGACGAAAATTATTTTGTACCACCACGTTTCACAGAAAGCTGATAATGAGTTGAAACTTTCAACAATGGTTTTGTTACATGCATTTTCATAAAAATAGCAAAAATATTCGTGAAAATATAAACGTTTCTTTAAAAAATCCCCAATTTTTCCGCATGTTTTTTTTTGCTTATAATATGCAGAGTTTTCAACCAAATTATAGGAAATTTGCAGAATATTTGACAATGTGTAAAAGAAGCTGTGTATTAAAATTTGAATCAGATAATTTGAATATTACAGGAAATAAGAGTATTTTTAGTAAATAATTTTTTACCGCGCCTGAGCGAAATGTAGCGAATTTTCTCTAACATAACTTCAAAGCCCAAATATAATGGACAACTTATATAAAAACTCCAGTTCAATACTGTTATTGTTCAGAAAGATATCTGCATTGCAACGAGGTGAATTTCAGTACACTCTAGAGAAGCTAAATGATAAGGGTCCATGCAACAACCTGAAATTTATTAAACTTGAATCGTCGGATAGTTATCTTCAAAATGCAATTTAAATTATGTATTTAATTTATTAATAAAAATGAGTATCCATGATATTCAACTTCCATAAAATTTAATATTACTGTTCGAAGATTCAAGTTTAAAAAATATCAATTTTTACAAGAATCCTCATCATTTAGCTTCTCTTATAGTATACCGAAATTCATCTAGCTTCAATGCCGATATCTTCCTGAATATTAACAGTATTGAACTTGAATTTTTAGTTAAGTTGTCCAATGTATTTGGCTTTGAAGTTATGAAAGAAAAAATTCGCTACATTTCGCACATGCACAGTAAAAAATTATTTACTACAAATACTCTTATTTCCTGTAATATTCAAATTATTTGATTCAAATTTTAATGCACAGCTTCTTTTACATATTGTCAAATATTCTGTAAATTTCCTATAATTTGGTTGAAAACTCTGTATATTATAAGCAAACAACATGCAGAACAATTACGGATTTTTTAAAGAAACTTTTATATTTTCCTGAATATTTTTGCTATTTTTACGAAAATGCATGTAAGCATTTTGCACATAGAACAAAACTATTTATGAAAGTTTCAACTCATTATCAGCTTTCTGTCAAACAGGGTGGGCCAAAATAATTTTCGTCTTCATCAATTTATGGACGGCCCCCTAGATGTCCTAGTGACCAAATCTTCACTGTAAAATGTGAATTCTGACGATTGTATGTCCCACGATTCTCCGCAACTGATTGCGAACCATTGTATTCCTATTAAGTTCATTTTTTTTTGAAATCTTAAAAATGGTCCTTAGCATTTGTCTACCAATGTATCTGTGACTCAGCGGTCGCCAAACTTTTTGGTTGTGCGGACCACCTGTTGTGTAAAAATTATTTTGAGGTCGCTAACTAAATATACAAGTAAAAAATGCAAACACACATAATATACTAGCCGCCTTCCGCGACCAGCTTGTTCGCCGGGAATATGATTTCAATTAAATCTTGCACCATTTTCTATTCATGATTCCCTTAATAACGTAATTTCAAACTTCAGATTGCGATAGATATTTAAGTTATGTAATTTTAGTAGTCTTGCACCTGTTCTGTTCATTGTCTATGTAAATGTCTCTAGTGTATGTCATGTAACATCTAATTGCATGTTGTCGGCGCCATCTTCACTTTCTTTTTTCTCTTGCAAAACATGCATTTGATTTCATCATTAAAATGGCGCAACACATTTTATGGCCAGCGGCATATTAGTTGGAATAAAACATGCTGAAAAAAGAATGAAAACATAGTAACCATAATCTTTCAGCTTACTACATACATTTCTTAATATACGTAATATCTCAGAGAGCTTTGATTTCCGGATTCCATAAAAATTTTTATGAAATAAAATATGAAAGCAAAATGTATTGGGATATTACCTCAACTTCAAACAATGAAAGAAAAACACGCAATTAAATATTTGTTTAAACAATGAAAACGGTTTGAATTGTAATGCAACAGTGAAAAGTATTGTTGTGAATTATGCCAAAAAATATTTTTAAAAATTTATTAAAGTTGGAGACAAAAATTGTACGGCAACTTAATTGAGGTCATTGAAAAAGTAATTTTTTGCACTTTCAGGTGGCATAAAAATGCACTTTGTGCTGTAATATTTTTAGAAGTTATTAAGGAAAAACGTCAAAATTTCGCTTAATTTTTAATTAATTAAATTTTCGAAAAAAGTTCACCGATGTGCACATTCCCACCCTCCAAAGTATGTTTGTGCCAAATTTCGTAGCTCTAGGTCCATCAGTCTGGCCTGCAGAGCTCCAACACACACACACACACATTCTCCTTTATTAGTAGTAAATATTATACGCACATATATGTCAGTAATTAGTAAAGCTTACTGTAGAAGGTTTAAAAACATATCATTTATGAAGAAAATCTTTATTGTTATTAATCTGTCTGTTAGCTGTCGCAATGTAAGAAAACTCAAAATCAATCGGTCAAGATTCAATCTCTTGACTAGCATTCTGCGACTCACTATTACGCTAAGTCCAGATAATCTCGAGGCGGAGTGTTCGCTGGACATCCGTGTGGTCAGAATCTCTGGCCGAAAATCAACGTCAAGTCAAAATTCTTGTTCGGAAAAGTCTGAATCAATCCCATCCCATCCTCTCAGTGCGTCACCAGCCGCATCTATTCATTTCACGGCTAGTATCCACCTTCAAAGGCAACCGTGTCTGAGAAAGTAAATAAAATTCCTTTTTCACCCGTCGGTGGTTAGCTGAACGTTACAACCGAGCTTGCTCGATGATTTCTACTGTGATATTTGTAACTAATTATTTATATAACATAGAATTATTAAAATATTTAAAGAAAAGAAATTAATTAGATATAAAACTTTTGGTCATAAATGAAATTAATTTTTAAAATATCGTTTGGCTGTAAAAGAAATTAATTAAAAAAATCGTTTGGCATTAATTCTTTTCTAAAGGTTATAAAAATAGTGGCATTGATATATTTGTATTTTGCTAACGTTGCCTAGCAACGGAGAAGAATAATTATGATTGAACATGCAATTCGATGTCAGCGAGTGATGTAACGTTTGTGATGTAAGTGTATGTGTTTGTCTTACATGTTTGTGCTATGGAAGACGTCCAATAAACATATTTTTGATAAAGAAGGTTCCACGATTATTCATGCTATGCTGAAATACATCACGCTACGCTGCCTGAGTATGCTATACTGCGCTTTGACTGACGCTTTGTTCAAACGTCACGTCCTCGCGCGAGATGCTCACTGGATACTCATACTGGTTCTGTTCGCTTCACATTCATCACATGGGAAACATAAGTAGACCCCATCCTGGTTGCAGCTTTGGTGTAAATTTGTTATCGACTGCGTAAATGGATTCATGAATTAAGACCTACCCATTGCCCTGTAGTAAATGACAATTCAACTTGACAGTAATGCGAAGACATCGTAATGTATCCTTATGCCCAATTAAATAATATTGAATACAATCATACTGTATTTAAAAATAATTCATATATTTTAACTGACTTTAGTTTTAAAGTTTTAAACACCACTGGCAAATATTCTGCGTCATCAAATTCCAAATGTACGATAAAATTTCCTTAATCTAAAAGAACTCTTTCTATAGGCCTCGCGGTACGCAGAAACGCGAATCACATCATTCATATGCAATTCGGTCGCTCATAACTTTCTATGTACTGCCAACATGAGTTGTCACAGACAATTCTACAGCTATCATGATTATTTTTGCTAAGCACAAGTAATTTCTGAAGTGAGAATGAAAAAACTTTGATCATATGCAGGTTGTCCACTCTAAATATGGGCCAATAGCTAAATTCTAAACCGTCAGAGATAGGCACACACTTCCGATTTAAAAAATGCTTTAAATGACGTAAAGAATTATATTTGATGTTGTTCGAGTCAATAAATGTAGTACTGAAAAAATTATAAAGTCTAAATTTTTATGCAGCCTATTAGTCATTTTGGTAAAATATTCCGCACACTCTGACATTTTAAACAAAAAAAATTCCACTCTTCTGCGACTAAAACTCAACGAGTTGTGGAGCTGTGAATTTCATAATTTTAAATAATCAGCGGCCGCGTCAACGCTGAACGTTGATTGGAAGATTTTCATCGAGGAGACCATTGAAGTTGTTTAAAATCGTCTAAAACAGCGGAATTAGCTAATGAACCACATTTAGCGTGGACACCCTGTATAATAATAGACTGGAAAATAATTTCTGCAATCCAAATCAGTTCATTCATTCCTTTCAGAAAACAACTCAAGTGATTTTGAAAATTAATCTCTGTTGTAAGGGAGAGAAATCCATCACGCTTCTCTTGATGAACCACAACAGTTTGAATGCAGCTTTGAGAGTGTTGCTAATGCATTTGGCACTTGAGAACACTGAATGAATCAACAGAAGTGTCGCCGGATCGTCAGTCTCGCAGCCATCGATCATGAAACTGAGAAAACTGTGCAAAAGTTCTCTCTTATTTCAGATTATTTTAAAAGGAGCTAGGAAATTTTCCTTCAAAATGGCATCTTGAAGTGATGGTGAATGTGTTCGGTATTTCTTTACCACACAACGTAACATGTTCAAATTTCAACGCAGAATATTGTTGAATAAATAGTCGTACAGTTTATGTAAAAAAAAAAAGTTGCATAGAGTGCAGATATAGAAAGTGTTGTAAATGTCGAAGAGAGAATATTAATGCAAAATTTTAGAAGATCTTGAAATTTTAAATCACCCTGAGCTGCGTAAAAAAATGTTGGAATTGCACTATATGATCAAAAGTATCAATTTGTGGAAAACCCTCAGCATTTTATTTCTCTTAGAGAGTAGCAGAAATTGTTGTCACTGCAATGCCGATATCTCTAACTCTTAATGGTATTAAAATGGAATTTTTATATAAGTTGCCCTAAATATCTGGCTATATCTACTACAAGTACTTGTATTTCCCCTAATATTCAAAGTATTTACTTCAAATTTTAATACAATACTTTTCTAACCTTTTGTCAATTACTCTGCTAGTTTCGCGTAATTTAATTGAAAATTCTGCAAGTTATAAGCAAAACACATGCTGGAAAAGTTGTGATTTTTTAAGAAATCCCTTATATCTACCAGAATATAAACGCTATTTTTACGAAAATGCATGTTAGCAAGGTGCATATTAAACATAACCTCAAAAATCGTTATCAGTTTTCTGTAAAACGAGGATAGCCGAAATCCTCTTTCGTCTAGATCAATTTCTGTTTCGTCCCCTAAATACCCTCGTGGCCGAATCTTTGCTGTAAAATGTGAGTTCAAGCCTCTTCGTTACATTGTCGAAGTTCAAGTGCAACTCCTCCAGCCTTTCTGTAGAAATTCGAAAGTGTCCGGATACTTTTGATCATATAGTGCATGTCTATTTGCCTATCCATGTGTATATAGGCTTTCTCAATAGAACAACCAGTTGAGATCGCAATTCCAGATAACGCTACAAGGCGAGCTGGAAACATTGTAGGAGTCTACTTCTACTCATCCCGTAACCACAACAATGTACCAAACATGTTTTATTCACCAATATATGTTCAGTTCAGCAGTCCGAGAAAACAACGTTTGTTGATTTTTTACATAACGGTGTTTCGAATTGTGACTATAAATATAAAAATTATCCTATGGTCCAGAGATCTCCTCGTGTGATTTCTGACTGTGCACGACTTTCAAGAAAGAATTACACAGACTGAAACAGGTAACGGGTGCTGAGGTCCGGGTTGCTGTATAATTTTGCTTTATCCCCTCAACTGGTTTGTTTTCTCAACTGTCTAATTAGATGCCATCTGCTATTTTGGGAATGGGTTTTCATTTTAATTCAATTGAGATTCCAAAAGACAGTTGAAATGTTTATGGATTCCAAGCAATTTCTGTATCGAATTAGAACGTCTAGAATGACTTTGTTTTAGCTTATAAGTTTAAAATTGCTGCAATTCGATGCACGCACGGCATACGGGCAAACTAGTTAAGGAATTAAATGCGTAGAATTTAGTCCATTCATGCTCACTTAATATACATTAAATGTTCTGCGGCAGTTTGATTATCAAATGTATCGCGTATTGTATAAGAAGAGTCGTGACGTCATATCACAGCGTAAATCAACGTGCAATTAGATTAGAAGACATGAGCAGAGTTTCTCTTTTTCATATGACCATAATGTAAAGTGAATTGACCCCAATTAGATTTTTGAATTGTTCTTTCTGGATAATGGTCATATTAAAGATATGTTCGTGAATGGGTTGTTATCAAATGAAATTAAACCTGTCGTGGACTAAATTTTTCAGCAAAAGAATAAAGTTTTTAGTACAATTTTCAAAAGTTTCCAGAACTTATTTTATTAAGGAAAATGAATATAGTTGTAGAAAGAACCAGTTTAGTTGGTGTTTCCTTCGAAGTATGCAAATGTGCGACTATGTAATCTTGCCACCATTCATGCAAAGATGTAAATGCTGATTATATGCCTCCATTCTGCCAGATTCTCCTGTGCCTTCGTCGCTGCACTTCTTGAGAATTGTCGCGAATAGAGTAAATTCTTTACGGGGGAAAAGTCGCATGGGGCCAGATCAGGAGAATAAGCTGGTTGTGGAAGTACTGGAATGTGGTGTTTTAACGGATCATTTGGCACCAAGAGATACTTTATCGTGATAGAGCACCCAAAACTTGGCTTTTCCAGCGACGGAAAGCTTTGATGCCTGTAATCACGAACTACGTGCATACGCTGTACGCATTTTAAATGGATGAAATTTGTTCTAATCACTCAGTCATATTATACTCTTGTTAATGTAATTAATTATGCCATTTCCTGCTTTGTTCCGTGGGAGATAGCTTACTCCACTTACATTTGGAAAATATTAAAAACATTCCGGAGCTTTTTGAACCTAGTTGTATATTGTACCTTTTGGCTATGTGTCATTGATTATTTCTTATGTAGTGTCGTTTTTTTTCTTTCAGGGCATTCTGAAACCCAACGCTTACATCGCCGCCCAGGGTAAGCATTTGCATATCTGTCCCTTCTCACTTTCCTCTGTCTCTTGCACACACCTGCTTCCTCCACTCTTCTTCTTGTTGTTTGTTGTTTCATGTCCCCCTGGTCCAAATACTAGACCAGGTCCATGATACCATGTCGCTCTAACAGTACCACAAGTCCAGTTTCCCCCTCACTCCACAGCAGCCTCGCAGAGGCGCCAATACAGTCAATGACATGAGCAGGAGAAGCAGGACAGGAACAAGGGCAAGAGGAATAAGTCTTTTCTTTGTCGACGAATTTCAAGCTTTTGATATGGCCACTACGAAGTCTGGCCAATGCAGTCTGTGCGGATCTTGTACCTTCGGACTGTAGAGGCAGACCAGGAGATTTCCATCATACCATTCGTGTGCGGAAGGGACTTTCCAAGTAGAATTTGCTTTAGCCCTGTGGGTAGAAAATATTTCGGACGCGAAGAGTTCACCAGAGGCGGCAGAAGGAAGAGCACTTCCCTCTTTTCTTTCCTCTGCAAATGAGTCATTCCTTTTAGGGAATAATTCTGCATATTTGAAATAAAATCTTTTGCAAACACATAACAAAAGCTATGAATTCGATCGAAATGTGAAAGTAGTGAGTGGATCATCAATACAAATCGGTATCATCTGGACTTGAAATTTACAGGAACCTGCTGGGAGAAAATCCAAAAAATCTTTGAAATTTTGGATTGCATGGTCCCGGAAGCAGAAAGTGCGATGTACATCGCAAAACAAACGCGGTCTTTGCAGAACATTTCATCCTTAAAAAAAAGGCCATTAATGAGCTTGAATCAGGGATCCCCAGATTAACGAAATTTATAGTATTTAATATTTCTATTCCCTTGTCGGAAGTAATTTGTGAATCGTGGGGATCCACAATCGATGAAATTGTTCAAAAAAGACCCACCGCAATTGATGGGGATGACGCAGCAGTTGGAACAACTGACAAAAGAATGTTTACTTATTTTAATGGTGCACCACATGGCCATAAATCTGTCAGAAAGTTGTTAAAAGCGGCCATTGCCGCAATGTGCGAGCCACATTTTCATAAACATTTTGTGAACAGTACTTCCCAATTAATGTCGCAGTATCTGACTTTAAAAGTCATTGACAGAATTGCAAATTCTGAATGTATGCCTTGGTTTTAAATAATTAATTTTAATATAATGTTTTGTCATTAACCAGTAGAATCTTTATTACTCATTAATTAGTATTTTTATATCTATTCTGCATTTTACTGTGATCCGCCAAATTTGGTCAAATTGCCTGCAGAACATTTCCAACTGTTTGAGGTCATGTTGTAGAACACTGGATGTAATTCTGCTCCTGGGTGTGTGGTTAGAATTCAAGTATCCCTATTCGAAGCACAGGGAAGGAAAACTTGTATTTTAGAGAATGCCCGATTTCAATGGCATGTTATTCAAAACATTGCGAAACGAATGATGCGAAAGAAGGGAAAATTAAGGGAAAAGAAACGAAATGTAGAAAATATTTAAAATCCTTTTTACCCTAGAACTCTTTACCCTACCTTGTCTAAAATGCAATAATTAAATTGGCATTGTCTTTTATATTGACAATTGTTATGGTTAGGAAGGATACTCATTTGGGCCTATATCGGCACACAACCAATCTGTTAAATTTTCACCAAATCTAAGTTGACCCGTAACCTTTTATTGAAACATTAAACAGATATTTAAATGCAGTGGATTGCAGAATACGGTAGACTCTCAGTAATCCGGCACTGCAACAATCCGGCCCCTCTTATAGTTGGGCGTTTTCTGAAGGGCAACAAATAATAAAGGAGAATGTGCGTGTGCTTAAAAATACTTTGAAGGGCCTTTTGCCTCGAAGCCGTTTTTGGAAATTAAAGATTAACTAAAAATTAAGAGAAAATTTCGAGTTCTTCCTTGATGGCTTACGAAAATAATATAGCACAAAAATAGTTTTTACCCCATCTGCAAATGAAAAAAAATATCTTTTTTGATGATATTAAGTTTCTATACAATTTTTTTCTCCAATTTTAATAAATTCGTAAAAAAATATATTAAATTTAATTTACAACAATACTTTTTTGCAATGAAATTCAAACCGTTTTCATTGTTTAATACTTAATGGCATGTTTCTCTTAGATAGTTGATTTCTACGTTTTTCCCCTTTCCGAAGACGATTTTGTAAAGTAGTTGCTATTAAGGCACACTGATACACACAAAAGATGCGTATCAATGTGCCCCGGAGTCAATTGTATCAATCAGCCCCAAGAACATTTCTTTTCTTAAAACAAGTTATCACTCAAAAACAACGCTAAGCAAACTCAAAACTTAATATAGTTCAGGAAAACCCCTGTCAGGAAGACGTAAATAATTAAATAAATCACACGACACATTCTTAGAGTAAAATTCACTTTGACTAGAAGATGAGTGGTTTGATTCATGTGTAAATTAACTTTTGACTAAACGTGGCCGAAAAATATACCGTATGATAAAGGTTACAGTTGCATGTATATGAGGGGATGTGAACATCTTGTGCCATTCCAATCATCAAAATGTATGGACTGTATCAATCTACCCCAACTCCCCCTATTTTGTGCAATAACACATATTTTGCTACTAAAATGTGTTTTTAATGAACCTTAACTAATCCGATATTTTCGTTACCACGGCAACCCTCTGATACGATATCTGCCGAATTACTGAGAGTCTACTATAGATTTCACTTTCCGAAAAATAGAATCCAAAAGACGATGATCAAAATAGTTACTTATAAAATTCTTTTATTAGTAAACTCATTAACACTTACTTAACAACGCATATTAGATAATTACATATCGTGACAACCCAATAACAGTAAATAGCAATATAAGACAATTTCTAGTTGTTCATAATCTAAGTTATACCCAGTTAAGAATTAAGTACGATTCCTGCGGAACTGCTCAAATCTCAACAGATCTCTCAACTCTTTAACAAAAAAGTGGCTTTCCTCGCCATTAAATGATAAGTATGTGTTCATTCCTCTGACCCGATATCGGACGGATTTCTGATAGTCTACTGTAGAATTTACTGACCAAATTTTGGATCCAAAAGACGCCCGAACCGTCAATATAGGGTTAACTCGATCTAACTCCGACTGCAACTGCCTTTTCGACTGACGAACACATATCAAATATTGATATTTAATTCCCAGCATGAAATGGCATATTTGCATATCAGTTGCGGTTAACGAATAGACAATGTAAAATGCGCTTCTAAATAAACAGCTGAGAATCTAAATGTCAAGTGAAGTGGTTGATTCGAAGTCACAGGAATGAATTGATTTATTTACACTTCTATCTTTGAGAAAAATGCCTTGTAGCTTACGGCAAGTGCGAAAACTCAAATGCGACTTAGGAAATTAAACTTCCAGCGGGCGCGCGTTTGCAAGAGATACTTGAATTGTGCTATGTATTACATATTTATATCGTTATATTATTTAGTTAAGTGAAATTTCATTTACAAAATCTTTGTTTACTATTAGGCTAATAAATACAGATAACATAAATAAAAGTTGCATTTATTTTTGCAAAATGACACGATATATATACAGTCACCCAAAAAAGTATTCGGACTCCAGCATGAATAACACTTTATTCACCAAATAAAAAATATTAAAACAATATATTGCAAAACGAATCGTGTCTTCATATCCTACACGGTGTGAAAATACATGTGCTACTGAAATAGTTTTCTTAAACTTAAAAATTAAAGTATAATTAACGCTATAATACTTTTACAATAGATTTTCAGTCCAAAAAAGTTTTCGGACATTTATAAATTAATTAACAAAAAATACTTTTGCTACTTAAAAGCACTATTTTAGTATTTTGTTGGCCGACCATTGTTTTTTATTACTTCTTTCAATCTACTTGGCATTGAATTGACTAATTTCTTGCATGTATTGGGATCAATATTCCTCCATGCTTCAATTAGTTTTTCTTTCAGGATATTTTTGCTCGTAATATTACTTTCATGCAAATGTTGTTGTATATTATCCCATAAATGTTCTATAGAATTAAGGTCAGGACTTTGGGCTGGCGTTTTAATGACTATAGGACAATGATAGAGAGCCCATAGCCTACAAACATGGGACGTATGCTTCGGATCGTTGTCTTGGTAGAGTTTAAAATTGGCCAAAATTCCCATTTTTTGAGCACTTTGTCTTATATTTCTTTTAAGAATGTCTAAGTAACCATATTTATTGACTTTGCTGTCAATTAATTCTAGGTTTCCTGTTCCAAAGCTACTCATGCAACCCCAGACAAAATGACTGCCGACGCCATGTTTTACTGTATCACGAAGATTTCTTAGTTTAAGCTCAGTGTTAAGCCTTCTCCATACCTTTTGCTTTCCATTTGAACCAAAAACATTAAATTTACTTTCGACAACAAAAATTACAGACTCCCAAAACTCTTTAGGTTTTTTAAAATAACATCTAGCAAATTTCAATCTCTCCTTCTGGTTCACTCTACTAATAAACGGTTTCCTTCTGGCAACTGGAGCATGAAAGTCATGATTCCTCAATATGTTTCTTACAGTTTCAAGATGAGATATTTTCCCGAAACGTTTTCTAGCTTCAAGCGTTAATTTAACAGCACTTATCTTCGGATTGATAGCGATTTTTTTTAACAAACTACCTCTGCTCACGAGGTGTGAAAATTGCTGGCCGTCCTGTCCGTGCTTTATTTTCTACAGAGCCAGTTGTCCTGTATTTAGAAATTATACTAAATACTATTGATTTACTTATTTTTAAAATATCACTTACTTTTCGAATAGATTTTCCACTTTTATAGTGGTCTACAATGAGTTTTTTCATTTCAATTCTAATTTCGGGTTTCTTTCGACCCATGTTTCACGTTACAAAACACTTTCCGATTTTTATTGTTAGGACTGATTAATCAAAGGGTTGCCGTTTCTTAAAGCATGTAAGCATTTTATTTCTTTTGATTTATCGCCAAAAGACTTCAATTTCTCTCACTGTCCGAATACTTTTTTGACATTTTTTTTCACCTTATTGGTAATGAAAGTTGTAAAAGTCGTGTAATTATTTAATTTATTCGGCTACTTTTTTCTGCAATTATGTCTAGTAGTACGTTTCATAAGATACTACAAAAAATTATAGTTATTCCCAAAAATAACAGAAATAATCGACTTCAATTTTTTTTTCGTTCAAGTGTCCGAATACTTTTTTGGGTGACTGTATATATGTAATACGATGCACGATATGTCGTAAAATTTGCGTAAGCGCGCCTGCTGGAAGGTTAAAGCAAGTTATTTCAGAACTTATTCGAAAACACTAACACCACAGCTTGCCCCTGAACTCTGAGCCTGGACGGATCCTTGTCGGTTGGATGGGTATGCGTGAAACTTTATAGAAAAGCAAAAAAAAAAAAATTACATCAAGAGAAATAAAAAGACACATAAAAAGGAACTTCATTATACATAAACAGAGAACGATGTAATGATACATAGATAGTTAATCCGAATATAATATAAAATATATACTAGAGGAGTTATCAGATGAGTGTAGTGAAAAGGTAGAGTGTTACCTCGAGTTAAACTGGTGCATAGAGTTTCAGCCCTCCCATATGATTCGGGGCTGTTAGTGTTGTTCGATACGACGTTAAAGAAAACTAGATAATGTATTACAACCAGTTACATTGAGGATTACAGTCGTAACCATCCCATAATTCCCTGTGTTCTGTCTTGTTAATTTTACTTAGGGTTTACTGAAATGTTAACCGAGAATTGTTACCAAACTGTTAATAGCTACATTTTAAAAATATTGCACAATCTCTAGTGCTTACACTCTGGTTATTTTTTTTTAAAAAGAAATTCCAAAAATATGCTTATCGTCCCCAGAATGGTGTAAATTCCCGAATGGAAGGATATTTTTTAGATGCACTTTATGTAAAATAGAATAAAAACCAGATGAAGGGGCACCTTTTGCAACCACGCCCTTACTCTGTCGGGTAACGAACTACCCAGAACTTTTCACTGACTAATCCAGTGGCACCAACAGGCTTTGAAGTTAGGATGCCAAATCTTTTGTCGTGCCGCTTCCGCTGTTTTTTGCTTTTAACTTAACTTTCTCGCGATTGTCAAGAAGTTAACTAATACTGAATCTTCAACAGAAAGTGCAGGACAGGTATGGAAAATAAAAGGTGCATCGGTGAAATTATAAATGGCACAGGGGACACAAATTCTTTCTCAGATGCATGAAGCAAATAGCAAAGAGAAACACAATATTTGAAACTTGTAAAGGTTACCTAGAAACAGCTGCACAGAATGCCGCCACATATAGAATCACTATACTGAAACGAAGTAGGTTTATTAACCCCTTAACGTACAATAATGTCTCGAACACGTTCATCGAAAAATAACAGAATTTTTGCTATTTAAATCCGTAATTAAGGTATCCGACTGTGTTCGGAGTCATTTTTTTTTTTTGAAAAATAACTTGTATATATTTTTTAATGTTATTTTTCAATTGCATATGCTTTAAAACTATGAAAATACTGTAAAATTAAGCTTTCAAAATACTATTTTTTTAAAAAACTGAGAAATTTGAAGAAAAATGACTAAAATATTTGCCTTACGCTAACAGCCATAGACAAAATCATATTCTAAATATACATGAATCCTTGTAGGAGTACATTTTTATGACAATTATCTGCGTTACGCTCTAAAATATTTCTTGTACTTCAAAATAGTTTTGAGATATAGCTGAGCATAGTTACTAAACTGGTAATTTTTCATAAAAAATGCTTTTCGTTTATATTTAAACACTTAAAAATATTACTTTATTTTAAAATTGACCTAAGTTTTTAGAGGAAAACATCAAGCATATTACAGAAAACAATCTCAGAAAATTTCATATCAATACTTGAATAATGTTTTGAGAAATCATTGTTACGGTCGAGAGTTTTCCTCAAAAATATCATTTCTCAGAAAACGCATTTGAAGTTTTCATGCAACTTAAAATAATGCTTACAGTTCCGTAAAAAACAGTTATAACTCCATTTGTAATTCACCTAGAGTAAAAAGCGAGACAGTTTTAGAAAGCTGATTAAACAGGCTACAAAATTAAATCATAAAAATGTTTTTGATAATTTCATCGAAAATGACGATTTTAAACCAGTCGGATACCTTAAGTCAACGCAATAATTAATTTTAAGTACAAAAATCACCTGGTCACGCATAAATGTCTCAAGTATCCTTTACCATCTTAAATAGATTGAAATAATAAAAATATCCCAAATGGGTGGTGTCGTCTAATTAGGAAGTTAAATAAAATCGTAGCGCAAGAGGTTAAGAGCAATGGAATAAAGAGAAATAAACGAATACAACATAAACCGTTTTCTTCGTCATAACTAACAAGCATCATCAATCAGTTCGTTTTCTTTTTGGCCCAATATTTTCATCTTCTGAACTTCCTTCGGCGTTATCTTATGTTCTATTCTGTTCTTTCTGTAAAAAAAATAAAAATAATAAACTGTTGTTTTACATTACTTAGATTTACCCTTTCAAATTTCATTATGCTGTCCAAACCACTTTTGAAGCTCTATCTTAAAACTGTCCTTTCTTTAGTGGAAGGATTTTACCTTCCAGCGGGCGCGCTTACGCAAATTTTACGACATATCGTGCATCGTATTACATATATATGTATATGTAATACGATGCATGATGTAATAAATGCAGCTTTTATTTATTCTATCTGCATTTATTAGCCTAATAATAAACAAAGATTTTATAAATAAAAATTGCACTTAAAAACATAAAATAACGATATAAATATGTAATAAGATGCACAATTCAGGTATCTCTTACAAACGCGCGCCCGCTGGAAGGTTATTTTAGGAAATACAGCTCCAATTCTTCAGCTTAATTCTGAGTTTTAGGTTTTTCTTTCAGTTTTTAAATATAAAGTGTTTAGCTTTCCGCTTTCACCTATGCTAGCAGCATCCCTTGAATTATATCGTCACATTCCAGATGCGATTTTCAGAAATTTGAATCATCAGTATTTTCCACGAATAATTCTTAGATAACTTCACTAGACATTTTGTCAAATCTTTTCATCCTATAAACCTAATTCGGTGTCTTCTGAAGCTCTCGAATCATGTTTGAGCGAAACCATATCCAATATTTCGGTTCTATAGGGATTTTGTTCAATTCTCGAACTTTGTTATTGGATGGATTGCATTGTTCTAGGTTTACCTAAATATATGATATTTCACATGAGTATTCCTTTATCTATAAATTCCACTATATGCTGTATTTTGTTGAATTAAATAATATGAAAAACAACAATCCAAACACATATCATGTTTAGCCTTCCAGCGGTCGCGCCTGCACAAATTTTACGACACATCGTGCATCTTATTACATATATATCGTGCTGTTTTACAAAAATAAATACAGCTTCTATTTAAATTATCAGTATTTATTAGCTTAATAGTAAACAAAGATTTTATAAATAAAAATTGCACTTAAATTTATAAAAGAACGATAGAAATATGTAATACGATGCACAATGCAAGTATCTCTTGAAAACGCGAGCCCGCCGGAGGGTTAATTTAGATTAATTACATTAATGTCTCTTTCAAGCAAAACGACGGCTATTAGGGCAGAGATTTCCAACGTTTATTTTTATCCCGTACCCCTTTATTAGCATTTTTATTTTTGTGTACCCCTTACTGTCGTCCCTCCATGAAAAGTAGTTATTATTAACTAGAAAATCACCCGTCATGGTTTGACGTGTGCAAATTGCCTCTTCATTCGAGAGATTTCCCTTCAAATTTGACGTGTTTGAATATATATATATGCGAGAGAAATGTTTAACATTGATTGAAAACAAATAAAATAAACGTATGTTTTATGACAGGAATTTTTTTTATTTACATATTATTTAAATATTTCTTTATTCAAAAAACCTCTTGGGTAAACAACATTCCGTGTGAAGTATTTTTCGTTGTTTAATAATTTTCCTTGTACTTCAGATGTCTTTGTGTAAATTTTAACGTGATTGGGAATCCTAGACCTTGAAAGTACAACATAGAGCTGTCCATGTGGAAAGGCAGGCTCATCGAGGTAAATTCCAACATGATCGAAAGTTTGCCCCTGCGATTTGTTGATAATCATCGTGTAAGCTAGAATTAACGGGAACTGGCGGTGGTTGAGAACGAATGGTAGATTCACGTCACTGGTGGCTAATTTAATTCTTGACAAGGAAACAACATCGCCACGATTGCATTCAGATACAATTTGGCGTCCAAACTATATCACGCGCATGATATACCACTGACGTAATTTTCTACTTTCTATTAAAAACCGGGAATTAATTTGAAATATAGGATTAATATAATTTAAAATTTCTCGGGAACTATTCATCATAGCGAGATAAATTTTATATCAGTGGATAGCAAATTTTATTTCACTATTTTAGAACTATTAAATTTGAAATTAGAACGATAATTACTCTTTTAAATTTAAAATTACTGAAATTTAGGTTCTTTAACAATGAAATAATGCTATTTACCGCCTGGCAGTGCTATGGCGCGAGTTTTATTGTTAATGACGTCAGAGCGTTACCAGAGGATCTGGGCTATTATATTAGTAATATTAAGGGTGTTTAAGTTAGCTTAGGAGTCAAACGAATCGAATCGTCTTCACAATTTGTAGGATTTATTTATTTTAAATTTTATTCCATTTTTATAATACTATTAGTTCCAAGTTCTAAAAAATGGAAGCAGCATTGAAATAAGCAATAACACGTTGGCTGCCCGTTTGCTCACGTCTTTGATTCACACCTGCTACCTAATTAAATGACTCCTTCTCTGTTACAACTAACATAGTACGGGAGGAGTCATCTAATTAGTTAGAAAGTCCGAATCTCTCTATCACGCGCTGGCGCGGTACATGGCAGCGAACGTGTTAACTTATGATGAAGGAAGCAATTACTCATCTGGATAATTAACCATTCAACTGGAAGACAACTTAAATGCAATACTTGAGCCAGTTTCATGAAGCTGAGTTAATTAAATTAAGTTTAAATGAAAACCCAGTGAATTGCTCGTGCCTGGAGATGCGTCAAGATTACTGCGATATTTGTTATCAACCCTCTGATTGCGTAATTATTTTAAATAGCTATTTAGATGCAACGTCCGTAAACACGTTCAAATAAGGTTGAACCAAGCGAATTGTTATTTATATGCGAAGCTTTATTAGTATAATACGATTCAATGCTTTGCTAGTACATAGCTAACAGATTATTTTCTGCTGCATCCTGGGATTTTCGCACGTTAGACTTGCTTCCTACCAGCGAAAATCGCGGGAGAAGCAGTCAGAAGGTTAATATACGCATAACACGATTATGTTCGTTCCACAAGTTCTGTTTCGTGAAAGGAATTCAATATTTTATTATATATTTTAACACTAAGTTCTTCGTACTCTTCTTTAACAGCTACACAGTGGGCTTCCAAGTAACATAGTTTTCGATTTTCACACGAAGTTGGGGAAACAAAATTCTATAACTTCTTTTTTCCTTCGTTTTAATCCTTAACCACTTAACTGAATAGTTTTCTTTGCTATCTAATAAGATGACCCCTCCTGTTTTGGAAAGGGGTTGTCGTTTTCATTCATCTAAGAAGGCATAGGATACTTAAGATGTTTATGGATCCTACATATTTTTTGTGTCAAATTATAAAGCTAATTAATGATTCAATTTTAGTTTATAAGACTGAAATTTCGATAATTCGATGCACGAGTATTCTCGGGCTGTTAAGTTAAGCGGTTAATGTTCTTTGCTTTCGCCCAACACCAACATGACCTTCACATACCCCTAACTGGTTCGGCACATATTCTTAGGATACGCGTACCACAGGTTGGGAACTTCTGTATCAAGGAAACGGACATCACCATTTTGAACGGTGGGCGGCTAATGCGACCAAAGGCTGAGCTGGCAGCCGCCTCCAAACTTTTACACAACACCAGCTGGTCAATGTTTGATCCGGACGTATTCGACTTCCTCCAGACCTGAGAACAGAACTTTTCCTTCGGTGGAATTGAGTTTCGGTTCTAAAGCCGCGACTCTATCGCATCTCTCGCATTCGACCCTTCCTCCCTAATCTCGGATCCGCAGTGCCCAGGTGACAGTCTTGACTTCGGCAGCTGAAGTCAACGGATTCAAGATTCGATTCTAAGGGAACTCTGCATTTGGGTGTACTGCATTTTAAATACCTCTGGATGCAACGTTTTCATGCTGGTGAAGCTTGGAACTTTGAAAAGTGGGCTACCGACTGTGAAGCTGCCCTGCCACTCTTCACATCCGGAAATGTGTTGCGGCGGCCTAGTGGTGAGGTCTCGACTTCAGAGCGGGAGGGTTCCAGGCTCGAAACTCTATTCCACTGAAGATCCGCCGTGGTTTGGGGGCTTTGTGCACGTAAAATCTGACTTCGTGTGTCAAACGTCCTCATGCTGGTGTGGTACAGAAGTTTGGTGAAAGAGATGACATCTCAGCTGTCGTCCTCGCCATCTGATCCCTGCTCAGAATTGCGAGGTCCGTCCCAAAATAGCCTTGAAATACTTCAAAGCAGAATATTAATATAACTAAACTATAGGAAACTAACGGATCCAGACTCATCTGCCCACGGTTAAGAATGGCGATATCCGTTCCAAACAAGGCCCTCTTGTAGCCTTGAAAGGGGACGTTAATCTAATTAAACTGAAGTAAACCCTCTCTAACTTCATTGGGTCTATCATCTCTCACTTTAATTACCTTTAAGAAGACAGATGCTTGTGACAATGTGGTATGTGGTTCCATGGAATTACACTTCTCAACACTGTTACAGAAATAAAGGGGAAAAATGAACTTCTGTCAGTAAAAAAAAATCCTTATCCAAGATAAAATATTTGAAAGAACGAAGGCTCACTGAAAGAAGTCATCCGAACGCGATTACCCGATATTCTCTTTTTTTTTTTTTTTCCTTTTTTTGCATTGCAAAGCACTTTGCATCAATCTGCTATGCCTCCTCTCTGCTTCCACGCAAATGACTTCGAAAGAGGACGATATCTTCCTCTGAGGAAGTGAATGGGGAATGAAAAGTATCATCTAATGTGCCCCCTCGTATAGAAAAGGACCCCATAATCGGCTTCGTAATATCGCTTGGGACTCATTTTGGCCTCTTTTTCATCCGGTTATTTGCATTTTAATAGAGGTCGAGGTCATGAAGATACCTTTTGTTCGATTTTAAGATGAAATTTTTGGAGAGCATTCAGCAACTATTGTGATTGTATACGCTTATGAATGAGGTTAAAGACGACTGAAAGGATTCTACATTGTAATTGTTCAATAAAATAACAAATTCACTTTTCAACAAAAGCTGGAAATAGCGCCTACTATCTGCTTGTTTATTTAACAAATTAACAGCTGCATCAGAAAAAATATTATGCAGAGGGCTATGGCGTTCGTGGCATTTTATATTTGGATGAGACGTATGCGTGACGAATGCTTCTGTAGGTCCTGTGGTTAAAATTAGAGTGATTTAACTATAGTTGACATGGACTTGACGTGTGAAGAGCGTTATGAGGTAGCTCGGATTTTCTTTGCAATAAAAATATAGTCATCCAGAAAGATGGGTGGGATTACAAAATCATATTAGGTAACATAATAAATACAAATGCACATAAATTTTGGACTAAAATATTAAGAAAAGTACGAAGACTTGTATTCATTTCGGTACATTTGGATATATGCTCCATTAGTCACTCGATGGACTTTCAAGATGATAATCAGTCTCCCTCCACGTCTTCTGAAGCATCGTCAGAGCTAAGGTTTCAATTGCAGCTATGATTTGACGTTTCACGTAGGTGGTTCAAAAAATAACGTAACAAGAGCTCTCACGGATGCACAAATTCCCCGTACGAATTAAATTCCGTGTCTAAATAGAATAAACGATCACAGCATTCAAACGCCACTGGTAGATAGAGCTAGATGTGTCGTAGCCCTCAGAAATCTCTGTTAGACGATGGAGGCGTTGGCAGATACATGGTCGGCGATTGAAGTGCGAAGTGTAATAAGCCACAAGAATGAGAATGTCTCTCCAGCATTTAATGCGATATCAGGCTGAAGGTATTTATTTCCTACTCCGTTACAGGGGACGGAACGTAGGTGCATGATGTGACACCTGAGACGAAGGAAGCATCAATGCCATGGAGACACCTCTCGTCGACCCCCATAAAAAGTCCAAAACAGTGCCATCCGCGAAGTAAATTATAACCACAGTCTTTTAGGGCCACCAGGGTTTGCTGCCATTTTATTTTCATTCGCGTGTAGCGACCATGAATGTTGCCATTTATTGTGACACGCTGGACTGCTTGCACAAGGCAATTCGCGGGACTGTTCTCAAAAGGTATCCTGTTGTTGCACGACAACTCGCGACAGCATACCGCTTCGGTTACACGTGATTTGAAACAGCGTTTCCAATGGAATGTTTTGGAACACCCTCCCTACAGCCCGGATCTCGTACCAAGTGATTTCATCTCTTCGGACAGTTGAAGAAGCACCTGAAAGGTCGCCATTTCAGAACCGATACCGAAGTTCAGGAAGCCATCGTTAAGTGGCTCCGCGACCTGGATCCTGATTTCTTCTATGCCGGTTTCGATAAATTGGTTTGCCGATGGCACATATGCTTCAACAACCATGATGACTATGTGGAAAAGTAATATGTACCAGTGCCTTTCTACCTTTGTCTATCTCTTTGATTTCGTGAATAAACATTGTCGTGAAAAAATATCTTACTTTTTGAACCACCTACGTAGTTGGCTGATATCAATATTTTTTTCTCTGTATACAATGTTCCTAGAAGAAGAAATTTAGCGGGGTAAATTTAGGCTATTCCGTGAGTTGGAGAAATTCTCATTTAAGGTTTCACGCACAGATAGAGAGAAAAACGTATCAAGAATAATGAGAAGTTCCCGAACTCATGGATCAAATTAAGAAAACAATTTTGAACCCGATTATGTCATCGGTAGTTAGTGGTGAGTTTCTTGACAGGGCAAAGTTTTTTCTTTGCATATGGGAACAGCGAGAATGCAAATAAGGGTGTGTATTTGTTACCGGCAATGTATGAAACGCCGGCATTCTGTAGAATACCTAGGCATTTTAAAGAATGCCGGGGTTTTTAGGCAAAGTATGAAATATGAGAATTATTACATACTTCCCCTAGACATTGTATATAATACCTAGGAATTGTGTATAATACCTAGGCATTCTATAGAATGACCAATGCTATTTAGGCAAAGTAAGAAAAGAAGGTCATGCTAAGACCAGTATTTAAAAGATATGCATACTTTAAAAATACAAATGTTATTTTAAATGTTATTCTGCAAAAAATAATGAAAGAATGTCATTAAAAAACTTTTATTCAAAATACGTAAAGAAAAGTTAAAGTCGTACAGAACAAAATTTATGCCTGTCTTATGACAAAACAAAATAAAAGGTGAACCTACTTGCTGCAACAATAAAGGAAATAATTTTATTTTGAATTGCACTAATCTAATTAATTCTATTTCTTTAAAAAACGAATCGATGATGTATTTCATACCTTGCCGGTTTGTCAGTTGGCATTCTATAGAATGCCTAGGAAATGTGTGAAATGTTAATTGTTTCATACATTGCCGGCCAGTTTTCGGTATTCTATAAAATGCCTAGGTATTCTATAGAATCCCGGATTTCAAACTTTGCCAGTAACATATTCAAAGCCAACCACAAAAACCACTTGTTTGGAATTGGGTGCTCACGATTTTCTTTCCCTATTTTGCCATGTTGATATGGAAATAAGCTTGTATATGCAGGATTATTTTGTTTTGAACTTAAGTCAAGTAGACAGTGTCTGATTTCAATCGAAGCATTTAGTTTTTGAGTAGAAGAAATATATTAATTATAAACATTTAAAGGACATTTACTGTCTCATTCAAGCCTCCGTTTACAAATTTCCAAATTGTAGGTAAGGAGCCGCCGGATTTATTACTGTAAGCAATCATTCCAGTGAATTAATCCTAATTCGACATTGTTTTGCTCCAAGAGTTCGCGAACACCATTTGTAATGGTTTCTCATGTGTGTGGTTTTATATCCAAATTCAATAATGATCCAGTTTGCCCTTTTATGATTTATTAACACACACATACCCACTACGACATACATATATAAAAGTATAAACATCACATGGCTTAGAGCCGAATCAAATTCTACACCAGCTCGGAGGTAGGGTCAATAGGAATCTGAAGATGAATCTCTTCGGGGGTGGGGATGACGGTTCTACTTTTCCCTTTCTAGGGATTATTGTAGCCTAGTTGCCACACCATTAGCGACAATAATATTCTAACTTGCGATTTTGGGAAATTATTTCACAACTTGAGTCATCAGAATTCGGTTTTCATTCGTTGTCAGAATGAACGTGCTGTAATTTCTATTTTTGACTTATTCTTTGTTGATTACGGATTTTAAATGAAATTACTTGCAAAGTACCGAATGAAAACACAGCATCTATATCGTATATACCATCTGCCCATATGGGGGGGGAATTTGCAAATGTGAATGTGTAACTTTCAATTTAAATGTGAAAAAAATGACGGCAGGGTGTCTTTTCAAACTGCCGCTGATGTTAAAGGCGTAAGTCTACTTTACTCGCGTGACTCTTTTGTTTCTAGAATTTTCTCGTAAGTTTTTAAGTTTAAGTAGGGGTTTTTTTTGTAACTTTTGTTGCTACCCTTTATCTCTAAATAAAACATTAGCTATGTTTCTAACATATGTAGTTACAGAGATATAGAGGCTCGCGTCACCAATTCATGCGTATTTCTGTCCAACTTTGCGACTCAGTGTTCGCTGAACTACAATTCCGATTTTCAAAATTTTTTTGTAACTTCTGTTGTTAAACTTTATCTCTAAAATAAGACATTAGTTATGTTTTTAACATGTATAGTTACCGAAATATAGAGGATCTCCCATACCAAGTTTTGTGGCTGTTTGGCGTGTGAATCAATTTCCTTCCTGAGACCCCAAGGAGGAACATAGTCCTACGTTAAAATTCATTCTGGCGTACAAGTACTTTGTTTCCGAGGAGACGATAACCTAACAAAATTTACTATTATCGGTTACGAGGGAAAGCGTCACATTTTTCGTACCTGGAAAGTAAATATATCTAATATATAATTTCTCTAAGCAAGTAGTAACTTTCAAAATCATCGTGTTCAAATTTGAACTATAAAATTTTATAGCAGTTAATTATGCATGTGATCGTATTCTCTGTCGCCAATCTTACATGGAAACTGTTTTATTCAGTTAAATAATATGAAACCCAATAAAGCAATCAAATCTTACCCAGCCACCCGTCCTACCAAATTTCATTGGATATACCATCTATCAGTTTAACAAATTACCTTTAAAATGGCGGCTGCTTGCGATAATGTGGTAAGCCAGAAATATCCCTTTACTCTATTACGGAGGAAAAATGGAGGGAAAATGAATTTCTTTCTGTAAAAAAAAATTGCTGCTCCAGATAATAAATTTGAAGGCCATTGAGGGAAGTCATCCGAACGCGATTACCCGAATTCTCCTTTTTGCATCGCGAGGCACTTTGGATCAATCTGCTTTCTCTCTCTCTTCAGCTTCCACGCAAATGACTTTGAAAGAGAGCGATATCTGTCTCTCTCCAATATTGAATGGGGATTGAAAAGAATTATTTAACGCGCCCCCTCGTGAAAAAGGGCATAATAATCGGCTTCGTAATCTGGATAGGACACATTTCTGTCTCTTTCTCTTCCAGTTATTTGCATCTTAATGGCAGTCGAGGCCATGAAGATACGTCTTGTTCGATTTTCAGACGGAAATTGTGGACGACACCCAGCGATTGATGCGATGGTGCTTAACGTTTTTCTAATGAGGTTAAAGAAGATAGAGAGGCTCCTTATTTGTAATGTTCTTTTTCGGTCATTATAACAGAAAATTTGCCTTTCCACGACATAAACAAAAGATAGCACCTACTATTTGATAATTGATTGAAGGTCTTCGTAATAGCGGATTATATTTTAATGAAAATTGAACTGTGAAAGGATAGCACAAATATTTATTATGACTAAAGACATATCTCATTCTTGTCGTGATGAAAATTTTATTATCCGTTTTGGTTTTTACCCAAGAGCCAGATTTAACCAATAATCAATAAGTAAATATTAATCATTAACTTTGCGATTTGTGTTTTAGCAATAACCCATTGTTTCATCCAGGCCATGCCTCATGGATGCTGAGTCAGCATGAGATAATTCACAAAGATAAACCTTTAATTGCAAATTTTGAACATTTATTTAAAAATACGATAAATTTAAAAGAGAAGAAAAAGAATTAAAACTCATAAGGAGGCATTCCTCTCACACTAATCAACTTGGTATAGAACCAATAATCACACATTGCATTATGAATTTTGTGAAGTATAATTGACAGCTCACTAAATGATATTCTCTGTAAATTATTGTAACATAAATGACAGTTCACTAAAAATTCATCCATTTTAAAATATTGAAACACAATCAAAGATATGCTTATGAAGATAATTTATAAGTTTAGAGTATCTTGGAAGAAGTTAAAAGATAAAATAAATGCAGTATCTTTACTGTCTTTCACAGATTCACTTGAAATCTTTTTTGATTCAAGTGAATAATTATTTCAATAAATTTCAATATTGCATTGCATGTCATAAAAAAAAATAAATCAATTTCACACTCGTGAAAATAAGAAACATTTCACTGCTCCTTCATACAAATCAAACTAAGTAAACACAAACAGAAGACACAAAAGGAATCTCCTAATTATTTTAACATGAATTACATTTCACACAATTATATTAATTAAACCGACCTTCAGTTCCACAGCAGTCTTCCCTGTGCTACTGACTTGACTTTAACACAAATTCGACTTTAATATTGTCTATAACGCAAATGCACTACAAAAATTTCTATTCGACACTGTCTGTCCATTTCTAGTGAAAATTCATCAATGCACGTAACAAGAGAGTAATACAGAATCAGAAGGGGGAAATTAAACCTAATGCTAAGACAGAGTCTAAAACGACTTTCACTCACTGAGTTTTTTTACTTCTAATGTGATGCCGACTGAGCTCTAACGGTATCGCATTAGATGTAAAAATTCTATAAAAGCAAAAAAACTAAAGTATCACCATAATCGTGCGTAAAGTTTAATAAAAGCAAAAAAATTAAAGTATCACCATAATCGTGCGTAAAGTTTTAAAAAAAGCAAAAAAAATTACGCCCATCATAGTTCATTTCCCCGGGCTAGACGCATGTAGAAAACCGAGAAGGTCACACGAAAACGAACGAAAACATATACAATCCGCAATTCAGAAATCACTGTGTCGCATATGACCTGTATTCAGCTAGACGAAGATACCACCGACCGTTATTCACAGTTCCATTCGTAGCAAAATGAAAATACACGTTGCCTCGCATTGTAAAACAAATTAATAATTATTTATTTATGTGGTAGCCAAAATCATTCGAAACTCATTCATTTAAAAAAATATGTTGCTTATCTACAAATCAATTTACCGAGTCTAAAAGTTCGAAAATCCTTTTCTATGTATTTTCCCCCTTTGACCACCAAGCAAAATCATCCATAGCATTCACTGATCTGTTCGGGATTCCTGTTCTGGATTGATGAAACATTTTATTGTCTAGTCGCATGAACACTAAATTCTTAAGTTTCTCTAGTCCTGTGTTGAAAGTGTATTTTTACTGGAATTACTTCGAAAGTTAATCTTGAAAGCTTATCAGCTTTTTCAATATATATAAAGGTGTTCGCACATTTTTAGAACGATTTCGTTTTGCGGTAGGGAAAATTCGTTTGCTTGGAAGAATTTATTTTCACAAAAATTACACTTTTGAAGATATAAGTTATCGTTTGCAACATAAAACTTTTGTTTACCTGCAAAATAGCACTTTTAAAGAAGAGATGGATGGAAGGCTACGTTTTTACTCTTTCCAAAGAGAGTTGATATTATTCAGTTATTTAAAGACACTGTGAAAGCTATGGGTTTTTTATATCAAAAGCCACAAGAGGTAATATTGTTAATAAGAAAGGAAAAAATCGTCCAAGTTTGGTTTTCAAGTGGGAAAATTGTTCCAAATACGTATCCAAGGAAAAAACGCAGTTCTTCGCATATTACAAAGGTGAGATCTTTAATGTTAAAAAAAGTCCAAGTCAAATATTTGTTGCAAAATCATTAAAATACTCGGTATCAAATGTAAACAAAATTATTAACACTGATTTGAATCCCAAAAAGTCAAAAAATACAATTTTCGTCGTCTTTCTCCATGTTTTATCGCTGAACACAGAACACGCCACAGAATTCCTTATAAAAAGCATTTATCCGGACAAAAATGGAAAAAAAATGTTCTAAGAATAGATGAAACTTGAGTCTATATAAATTACTACAAGAAAAATTCAACTTATTATCATCAAAGAGGAGGAAAAAAATCTTAAAACATGTTTCAAAGAATCCAAAGAAAGTTTTCCTAAGGAAATTATGATTGTTGCTGATTTTCCATATAATGGCAAAATAAAAGTAGGGAGAGTGGATAAAAATGTTACGATTAACTCCACAGACTATCAGGAGCATATTTTATCTACAATCTTTAAATAGGAAATAATATCTCCTTACTCACAATGCAATCAATCAGTAGAACTGCACTAAAATAAATCAGGCAGACGCACATCTCAATCCACTGTTAATTTCATGGAAAAAATAGAACAAGACGGGGGTTTTAAGATTATAACCTTCAATGATATTCCTGGTAAATAGTTCTGTACCACCCATGAGTTTTTGAGATTTTGGACTTGTAAAAACCGCATTATCCAAACGCCGACCTACAACCTTTTCTGGACTTTGGAAAGCTTTTCTAGAGAAATGGGACAAAATACCACCACCGATACCACAAAAATCATTATTTCATAGAATTTACGATGTGGAAGAGTAGTTAAGAATACGGGCTGTCAAACTGAACATTCCAAACACAAAAAATATGTAAAATAGTCCTTAAAATACCATAAAAAATGTTCTAAAAATGTGCGAACACCCTCTATATGGTCGACCCAAATAAAAGAAAAGCAATTGGAAGATTGGCTGGTGCAAATTTCAGGTTATCCCATACAAAAGTTAATTTTGGTTGACAAACTCTTTGATAATGAAATATTTTGTGTTCATATTGTATTGATTTTGCTTGAAAAAAATCTCTCATACCCACGTTTTTCTCCCATTCAAGTCATTGGAGGATAGGATTTATCTCCCTTTCGATCACCCATGAGGTTACCTATTCTTGCCTTCGTTCAGAAGAGATCAATCTAGTTACCCCAGATACAGTGCTATATTGAAGCTTCGGTGTACAATTATCTATTGGATGATTAGACATCCCTCAGATTAACTTGATAAGGGGATTGGAGGGGGTTAAATGACTTAGAGATACAACAAATGTTCGCAGGCAAATTTTTGCAAGTACAACATTTATACCAGTCAAAAGGAAAAGGTTAAAACAATTTATCCCGCATATACAGGATCTTCTGTAATAAAAAGAAGCAATCTTCAGAGTAAAAATTTTTCATTAGATTCTCGTCCATCTAAATAGCTCTCGCGTTTAATTCTTTCACTGTTCTTTTTAAGCTGAGAGCGTGTTTTTTCCTCCACGCTCGGAGCAAAATGCATCCATCCTGGCAACAATAAGAGAACAAAAGCTTCTCCTAGTGGAGAGCTCAGCGCTTTTTACTGTTTTTCTCTGTCTCTAAACTGCCTTCGTTTACTTTTCTTATTAAGCAGAAAGCAAAATGGAAAGAAAGCGAAAAGTCACGACTTAGCGAAGGGGAATATTAAGTTTTGCTGTTGGGCTCTTAACTTTTCTTCTGAATATTTTGTCATTGAAGGTGCAAACAGAAAAAAACATTGCATCTCAAAGCGACATTAACCTATTTGTTTTCTTTTTTCTCTCCAACGGTAATGCAATTACGTATTTAATTGTTTTTAATAATGTCGTTAACGTTCTTTCTGAAGTGAATTTACGAACAAAACGGTAAAATCTGCTTCGCAATTTCCCATATCTTAGCTAATAATTGATTGATAAAAAACTTACCATATAAAAATAATTGATTAGACTATGAGTATTTTAACTTTTTCTGGATCAAAAGCTAAAATATTTAAAATGAATGTTTGTATTCTAGTATACGAAATGCGCACAGAGAAAGTACCGCAGTAATCTAAAAATATGACATCGCGATTTTGATGATTTTTGGCATTTTAAGCTTAGTTTAATCCAAACAGAACTATTTTTGTAATTATGTTTGTGTGTTTGTTAGCTTGAATGTATAGAAAAAGAATAAATGCAGACACTCATTAAAAAGCAAGTAAACAAATAACAGATCGATGCAAAGAGCTATATAAGTGGCAAGCAATC
Organism: Araneus ventricosus; assembly: GCA_013235015.1. Classification (NCBI taxonomy): domain Eukaryota; kingdom Metazoa; phylum Arthropoda; class Arachnida; order Araneae; family Araneidae; genus Araneus; species Araneus ventricosus. The sequence continues at coordinate 17,023 of BGPR01008043.1, read as the reverse complement.
TATGCAGTTTTTTCATTTAAAAATCTAAAAAATTGTTGTTGCGAATTGTATTTAAAAATATATTTTTAAAGTTGTCAAAATTAGGGGAAATTTTGGTTGACAACTAAGTTGATATCAGTGAAAAAATAATTTTCTGAATTATAAGATGGTTCAAAAATTGTTTTAGTGCAATGATAATTTCCATAATTATCACCGAACAAAACGCCCTAGTTTGTACTAAGTTTTAATCCAATAGCAATTTCCATTTTTCGTAGTAAATATATGTTAAATGTGGTATCTCTAGGTCCAACTATCTGTCCTGCAAAGCGGCAACACTTCCACACAAGCGCGTCTTTTTTTCCTTTTGTTGTTATTAGAGAATTTTATTATTAGAGATTCAAAATCAAAATCAGCTGAACTAGTCTTATTCATAATGAAGCTAGCCAATGTTATCTTGATATTAGTCAAATTTTCCTTTTTGAATCCATCGTCTTTTGTTCAGTAGGAAAAATGATGCGTTGTAGCGGGGAACTACGGGTAGGTAGATGTTCATTCATTCAGTACCCAGGAAGACGATTCAAACTTTTGGTTTTAAACCGGCCGTTCACTTCACAGATAAACTGGATATTTTGGAACACGAGACGGAAAAAGCCATCAAAATCTATGGAAATCAGTCAAATGGCTTGTGGTGGTTGCAATTCCGTCTGGACTGAAATCGCAGCATAAACACTGGAGTTTAAAGTCTCGTTTCAGAGGGACCCTGAAAGAGGCTAGCGACAAGAACAATGCCTTGCGTAGATTGAAGCCTCGCTTCGAGGGTAGCATAAATTAGAAGCTGCTGACTGGGGAAAATCGAAGAGAGACTAACAAGCAGCTGTAGAGAGGAAAAGAAGATCGGTCACCCTACCTTCGTTCAGAGTTAGCGTCCTTTTAAATACAGGTGAATGGCGTGTCTGTATTTTTCGATTAAAATGGGTGAAAAAAACGGGCTTAGGACAAATGGCATGGCTATACTTCAAGTGAATGTCCGGCTTTAGAGCGCAGATTGACCTTCCGGGAGGAAAACATTCCAGCAGACATTCCAGAAAATTTACGTCAAATATTGCAAGAACCACAACAATCTGCAACGTTAACAGGATAGAAAAGATGACGTGCGTTTGTGATGCTATCTAATGTTTAATTTTTCATCAACAAATATAATATTTAAGAAATAACATCATCTCGATTACTGCTCGGCGTTTTTCCTTTCTGCATAGTTCAGCATAATAGCCTTATGAATGCGGTCGTGTTTTGTCTTCATGTCGCATTCCCAACCTTTAGGCCCATCTATAAAACATATTATTTTGAAAAAGCGTGGATAAGTTCCCTTTTTATGTTCCTTAGTTCGGTCATTTTCTCCATCCTTGAGACAAACGGCAGTTATTGCGGAATTGCGTTTACCCACCCCTCTCCCAACACACCCACACATGCACCCATCCGCTTCCTACTGATCCAACCGCCTCCATTTCATCAGAGCTTGTACCCTTAAACGGCTTTCAACCCAACTATTGTCAGAAGAGATCCTCTTTCCCATAGGGCCTTTTATTCTGGGGATTAAAGTGAAAGAGCACTTAAACTTGGTTGGTTTCTCTTAAATTCAAGACTTCCCGTCCGAACGGGTACTAAAATTGGGTGTTCCAGCAATCCAGTGGGAGGTGTGAAATAGTTGGGTGGATCTCGGAAGTTTTGTATACATTAAAGTACAGGTGGTAATGACAGCATGATAGTTAGAGAAGCTTTTCAAACCGGTCTGTTTATTTAAAATGGCAGATAAATTTCAGTTTGCAAAGAAAGTTGGGTTTTTTTTTCTCTTATAAAAATTATAGAAAGAGAAAGTATTGTAATTGTCAAAAATTTGACTTCAAGAATTTGATGGATCTCTAAGTTTTAGATATTCTTGTATCAGAAAAAAATCATTTTTGGAATTATATATTTGATCTGTCTGTGATCACGAATTTGGCAACGGAGCACGGTAGACGGATGGGAATTGGTATGCACTTTTTACAACAAAATTTTAGACTTTTATCAAATTTTGGACGAACATCGACGGAAAGGCTGTCCGTCCGTGCGAAGCGTCCGTTCTGAAGTGTGTCAACGAAAATGAAGACACGTGCCCCACAGATCAACTCTTCAAACGCGTACAGTGTTGCAAGATTGTTCCGGAAAACAGTTTGCTTCCATTTGCCACACAAAAAGTAATCGGGTGAGTATGAAAGCCAATCCATGCCCGTTCCAGTAAATGTGGAATAATTTAAAGCAATGACGCTATTCTGGAAGTTTCAAATTTTGGTTACCATTTAGTGCCACCATTTCCATAAACACTCACTAGAGGGTGACACAATTTCCTTCTTGATGTGTGCCATCTCTGCTGCTGCAAAAGATGTACATTTTGAATCGATTGTGATGTGATTGCAACGATTGCTTGCAAAGAACTGTTAATAGTCTTTTTTCTGGAACTCCGTACTGCCACTACAGCGTACAGCGCCACCTGCTGACAAAATTTGCAACCAATTCCTAAACTTCTGTATCAGATTTTTACACCTTCCAAAATAAACATAAAATTGATTTAATATTCTATCTATCTTTGTTGCCGAGTTATTTAATTTTAAAACCAGAGAGTCCTTTGTGGGACCACCTGTATAAGCATACGAGAAAGTCGAAGGGAGAACATTCTCACTCAGTACAATATTACGGGGGTGTAGTGTAGACGGTACGCACCTGAGCGCCGTTCCGGTACTGCTATTTTTCACGAGAAATAAATAAGAAAAAATTGTGGGAACGTCCTTAAAACGGCTCGATTTTTGTCACCCATGTTAGAGCGTTCCGGCACTGCTTTTAGAGCTTCCCGGCACTGCTTTTAGAGCTTCCAGGCACTGCTTTTAGAGCTTCCTGGTACTGCTTTTAGAGCGTCCCGGCACTGCTTATTTTGCGACTACACCACTGAATGTTACGAAGATATAATTTCGCATTGAAGAAGATAGTAAATCTTTTTTGCGAAACTGTACAAAAGTTTCATCTTCTAACTTGTAGTTTTATTTTTCAGTGTAAATATACCTTTATATATAGAGAGAGAAAATTTACATGTATTGCCTTGTCTTTTCAGGTCCAAACGAGCACACACTTGGCGACTTTTGGCGGTTGGTCTGGGAACAAAACTCGCATGTCATCGTCATGCTCACCAAGGTCTTCGATTTCATTCGGGTAGGTACTGCTACAATCATTTGATTTAAGGCAAAAAAAAAACATCTATTGCTAGATAATTTTATTTATTTAAAAATTTTTGGGAGAATAAATGGTATAACGAATTCTAACCTCTAGTCCGAAACATCGTATTATGATAATGTTTTAACCCCTTCTTTGTCGGATTTTTTTTCGAATCTCCGACAAAATGATTATGTTTTCCATTCAAGGCGGGAAATGTCACCGCGGAAGCATGAAGAAAGTAGGATTATTTGCGCCATCTATTAGCAATATTCAGAAATACAAAAAATAATCTCTGAATATAACGAGTCATGCAAATAGCTACGAATTCACTTCAAACGGTGCAACTTTCCTCTTCATAGCATGTCATGCCATGCCACACCGACCAAGAAGGGATTAAGCTTGATTCATCTGTCTTGTCATCGTCTGGCTTGATGATTTTTAAGTCACGCAACTTACAGAAAAAAAATGACGGCAAAATAACATTATCATGTTGATAAAAGCGAATGCAAAAATTCTGCTTTCAAATTTAACATTGGCAAAAGCACGCGAGTGGAAGATTTGATGAAACAATAAAATTGGTTTGAATTTCATTCCGAGTATCCGCGTAGAAAATGCATTCAGGCATAATACTTGAGACTAAATGTTGACATCAAATTTAAATTTCACCACTTTTTCTGAATAATGATCACACTCTGAAACCATTTGTAATCGTGCATCAATATTTTTAGAATAAGATTTTTTTTTCCTGTCTGCAAATTCGAATACATTTTTTAAGAGTTTGTCGTATTTGTATCCACAATATAACTAATAACAACTCAAATTTTAAATTGACAGTGATAGAAAACTATGAACGATCCAACACCGATTAATGACGTCATACAAATTTCTCTGCGTCTTAAAACTAGGCAGTTTAGTTATATTTGCGTTCCGAATTTAAGCAATACAAAAGTTATTTTGGGACGGACCTCGTAATTTTGAACCGCTGTCAGATGACGAGGACGACGCCTGAGCTGGCACCCCTTCTCCAAACTTCCGCACCATACCGGCGGGAGGACGTTTGGCCTCCTGTGTATGATTTAAATGGCGGCAGGCCCATATACATATTTTCTGTGGAATCGGGTTTCGAACCTGGAGCCCTCCACTCTCTGGGGCCGAGACCTTACCACTAGGCCACCGCGGTCCGTTTAAAACTAGGGATAGAATTCTTTGCGATTAAATAATTTTCCTTTAACTCTAGAGTTTCGTTACACAGAACGTATTACTGGTGTTTAAATTCTGTTCAAAGTATCAATTACTTTAAAATATATCCGAACCATATCCTGGTCTATTTAACTAGAAGTAATGATATAACCTCCGTAGCTTTCTCCACAGTGCTGACCTCAGTTGTCATTGACAAAAGCAGCAATGCAATAAAGCAAAATAAATCCTACTCCCTTCTCTCCAGATGCGCAGGTTGTTTTCGGGAAAGATGAAAGCATCATTTAGCCATTTTGCTGGGTGTGTCGACAAAGAAAGATGTCTTATATTGCATTAATACGTCAATGCTGTCTAAAAGCCTTTAGGATAATATCATGTGTTGTTTGGTTAAGATGATTCATCATGCATATTACCGTCTACCTGATGAAGGCGTATTTTTTCCGATTTGTTTTTGTCTGGGACTATGAACAAACACACCAAGATTTGTATGACCAGACTTTCCATATTAGCTGGGAGAGTTCCAGATTTTGATTGTTTTTTTTTCCCGAAACTCCCTGATTTGCAATGAATACCCTGAATTAGTTATTTTACTTATCAGAAAATAGTCCACATTAAAAAGGGATTTAATAGATTTAACATTTTAAAAAAAAAGATTCTGAAGCATTCCCAATCTAGCACATAGAATATGGCCACCCTAAAGCATGACCAATATGTATAAATCATCTTGAAGGGAAAATAGTAAAAGCGATCAAAAAATATGTTTATACATCTCTATCTCTTCTTACTTTTCACGTGAAAACGTCCTTCCGCTCGTTACAGTGATAGTCGGTCGAACTTTCTTGTGTGACGAAATACCGTCAGATTTGAATCGCTAATAACCACGAGACTAATAATGCGAAAAGAATGGTTGACCCCACAACGGATAGATCATATCTGTAAGAGTTCGTCGCATAGTATGTGTTTTGCCTGTGACGTAATCGTACCAGTGCAGAAGCATGCGCGTGATTGTTATGAATTATCTTTATGTAAGATTATAAATAAGTGTAGCGGGGAAACGCGTTTAGCTAGGAGGTTGATTCTGGTGTCATTTTAAACAGCTTAAGGAGCATTACTAGGACCCAAAGTGAGACAATAAAAATATTTATCGGAATATAAGTAAAAATCGGTATTGAATTGAAAATTTCAAACTGCGCATGCTTTTTTCATTATAACATGCAGAGTTTTCTTTCGAATTGTACGAAACTTACAGAATACTTGACAATGCGTAAAAGAAACATTGTATTAAAATTTGTTTTCAAAAATTTGAATATTACGGGAAATATGAGCATTTGTAGTAAATAATGTTTTACTACGCATATGCGATATGCAGTTCTATATACTGTCAACAGATGGCGCCATCAAAAGCTACTCTAAATAAAACATAAGAAAGGCGCAGCTCGGGTCCGCGCCGTAGATTTTTCGTGAAAACTTCTGAATAAAATCATAAAGGAAATGTTTCGTATTAATATGTAATTTAATTATCAATCTCTTTAATGCAATATTTACACAGAGTAGTATAGTGGTTACAGAATAGATAAATCACAAGCTACCGCAGACCCTTGCTACACGAGATAAACTTGTGATTTATCTATTCTATAACCATTATACTACTCTGTGTAAATATTGAATTAAAGAAATTAATAATTAAATTACGCAATAATACGAAACACTTATTTTATGATTTTATCCCGACGTTTCCACGAAAAATCTACGGCG
>BGPR01008042.1:44814-58826 GCA_013235015.1 Araneus ventricosus | reverse complement strand
GATTTCGTTAAGGTGCCAACTAATCTTCTAAGAAGACTTATGATTTCCTGAAGGTGCCAACTATTTTTCTAAGAAGACATGATTTCGTGAAGGTGCCACCTAATTTTCTATGTAAACGTATGGTTTTAAACATCCCATCTTTCATCTTAAGTAACCTGAAGTAGTTTAAATATATCATTGACGTATTCTGTGGAATTTAAAACGGACTTATAATTTCGCATAAAAATAGTTTACAGCTTTTCTTCGTTCATGTTTTATAAAAAACAAGAATTTAATGTTGAATTTTCTATTCATAAAATTAATATTTTCCAAAAATTTTAACATTGTTTCAAGTGACCTTAATATAAATTCAATATTACTAAAATTTGAATTAATTTCATAATATTGTCATCAACAACTGTAGCAAGTTTTTTTACTTTGATAAAATATAGGATGAATAATGTTTACCGTGTTTTTATTTTTTTAACTCAAACATCAATTTATAAGAAAAAAATTCTTGCAACTCTTTTTTCTAAAAATTTCTACTGACCTTCGTTAATGTCTCTAAAGTAATTCTTTTTTATTAATATAATTGTAAACACCAATTCAGTCTAAAAAAGCTTTTTCGTAAAAGATGTTAGTTAATTAAGTATTGAAATTTTATAGTTTATAAATTTCTCTACTCTCTAAATATTAAAATTTAGGAAGAGAAAAATATAATGTATATTAAAACAAATTTTTATAAACAACTTTCTTTCGAGGAGAAATCTAATAACGTAATGGTATTTCAACCCACATATGCAAAGTAAACATACTGTTTTAAACATTCTAGAGTAACTCAATTAAATGTCTAGCAAATTTTTCCTATTAAACATCAGAAACAAATTACCAGGATAAAGAAAATAAATTTCTATAGCCCAATATTTAAAGAAGTTTGCAATGATGAAAATCAATTAATGAAGAATAAAAAGAAACTTCGAATTTCTTCTAGATATCTTCGATACGTTTCTTTTTAAATTTCGCGAATTTTCTTCAACAAAAGTTCTTGAGTGAAAATGTCAGTTATTTTGAGAAAAGTAAAGTAACAGATGAAACCCTGAACTACAGGTTATTTTATCGAAGAATGGCTTGCTGCACCCAGCTCGATGTTTTTGTTAGTTTCAACATTTTTTGTTTCCTTTCCCGAAAGAATACCTATTGAAAAGTCTTGGGTGTGTTCTTGTGTAGCAGTGGGCTTGTTTAATCAGCGAGTTATCTACGAAGAATGGTTGAAGTTCTGTTATAATAAGAAGCCTTTCTTTGGACGTGACTTTAGACGTTTGGAAAGAGCCCCATTCTTTTCTTCAGTAAAAAGCTTTCAGGTTTTTTTTATTACTTTTAATAAAACCAATGAATTCAAATATTTTTGTCTTAGGTGAAGGTCTCTGACAGCTGTTTATATTTATTTCTTTATTTTTTTAAAAGATAGATTCCATTTTATTATTTATTGAGTAGCATTTTACCTTTTTATATGAACACCTCAAATGTTTCGCAATCAAAACTGGTACCTTTTCTTGCTGGTTGGTGAAACTGCTATATCCTGACACTCATTACCCTTTTTAAGCTAATCTCTATATGCTGTGATCAGTCAGTTGCTCTTTTCACCCCTTTACCCTACTTAGAGACCCTATATCGTCATCGTCCAAGCACAAGTTACTAAGTCCACAAAAGCCTTCTGACGGACTACTGCAGTCCATTAGAGTTTTTAATTTAATCTATTATCTGAATATCAGTAAATCAACCACAGGAGCTAGAAATTGGTAAAATATTTTTACTATCTACCAAAACGACTCAAAATTATTCAAGTTTAAGCTGACTGCATTTCGAAACTATAGTTTGGGACTTAGTAACTTTTGACAGAAGACGACGATATATGGTGGATAATTTGATCGTTAAACAGCGAAAATAAGAATAGTAACTCCGTATAGGATAGAGGAAAATTCGTCGGTAAACTAAAACTTAACATTTAGAAAACGGGTGAACGAAATCTCAAAATATCCCTTTCCATTCCATTCCCTTATCCAGGAGGATCGGCTCAACTTAATGGTTGAAGAGATTTTTGATGACCCCTTCCCCTGGAAGAAAAACATTCTTTTGAAGAAGAATCAGTAAGAGAAGAGAAAGAGAAAATACATCCTCTTTACGTTGCTCGACCACATTTAGGGCTAACTGTTCTTATTATACCTCTTTATTAATGAATGTATTCATCATACATTAGCCCTATAATAACGGTTCGGCCGGTTTCTGGCGATCTGATGCTTATCATTTACCGTCGAGGAATGCCGTTTAGATTTTAAAAGGTTAAGTTATACATTAGAATAAATAGATAAATCTGTCTAGAGGATGATTAGAGGACAGAGAAAATGGTCCACGAGGCAAATAAAATTCGTTTAATAGGTTTTAACTGAATGTAAGCAAACGATGAAACACTAGTGGGATTTGAAGATAAACGAAATCTATCAATAATTTATATGAAATCTACGCTCATAATATGAGCAGGCGATAAATTTTAATTTTGAACGGAAATAATATTATTACTCATCCAAAAAAAACATTAAAAATAATAAATCTTGTTACGTAAAGGATCACTTTAAAGAAAAGCAACGTATTTTACAATGAGTCAAATAAGACATATAATAATAATATAATCATATATTTGAGAGAAGGTCAGTAGCTTTACTCATTTCTTCTAAGCCAGACTTCGATCACTCTGGTTTCGAATTGATTTAATTCTTCTTCTGATAACTTAATTTTTAAGGTTGATAAATTTTTTAAAGTCGAATTTTTGAGTTAATTGTTCAAATATTGAAGAACTTTCAGCAATACAGTTACGTTCAGTCAGTTTAGAGGTATATCAGTAAACCAGAAATCAAGTGGTTAAATTTACTTCACATTACTATAGGATTGCTTGTATTACTTTCTTTTTTAATTTTGGCTTTATTGGTATATCTGTCTATTGTTCTCTGTTTTTTGTTATGCTGCTGCAATGGCGCGCATCTTAAACATTGCCGTAATTTTTCTAATTTTTCTAACTTCATTTATTTTTACAATTAAATTCTTTTATTCATTTTAATTTTTTGTATGATATTAAAAAAATTTTTTTTCTTGTTCCAGTTTTAAGTTTGCTTTCTTTTTTAAATAATAATTCTATAATTTTTTTAAATCATTGATTGTTTGCATATTGTTTAATTTTTGCATTTATTTATGGCTTGACAGATATTTTTGATATGATCATAACAACTGTGTCTTCATGTGTTTAACCCATATATAAAATCCCATATATAAAATTTATTTTGTATTTAATTGTTGTAGATTTAACCTTTCTGTTACTGATTGATACACATAGTGTAGTATGTATAGTAAAGCAGTAAATTTTTTTCTTGTGTACCGTTAGGTACTGATAACGTGTCACCAAACCATTAGGATTTCAATTCAGTAATCTATATATCCTGAGATTACCGTACAGATAGTTTCATTCCTATCTCGTATTAGATTACCCCATGCTTGAAGGATAAGTTTATTCCTAATTTGGGAGAAAAGAATAGGTAACCTCAAGTGTTGTGATACAGACTACAGGTCTTATATTCGATTGACCTGAAAGGTAGGGAAAGCACTCTGTTTCTCTACTAAAATCATGTTACAAAAGGGCATATTAGAATTTCACCTCATAGTCTCAAATATTTCCATTCTAAAAACTAAAGTATAATAAATACTTAATCCAATATCTTTTTTATTTCCCTTACTATCAATGAATGTATTTATCTCAGATCAGGTTTAAAAACAGAGCAAGAAGATAGATTTGTCTAGAGTACTTGTTTACTATTTTTGTTCTGAAACATCATATATTAACGATTCAATTCATATTAGTTAATGGATATTTTCCTATATTTTTATAATCACTTAATATTATTAATAATAAATGAAATCTCTTTTGCGAAAGTATCTAATTTGAAGTTATTATTTATTTTTCAGTTACCTCAACGCAGCAGTCAACAGCCGTGGAGCCGACTTTTGCCGAGCCAATACCAAATATCACCGTGACAGCGGGGAGAAATGTGAGCTTACCATGTGTTGTAGACAATCTACAGAATTATAGGGTGAGTTATCAGAAGCATCAGCATGTATCTCTTGTTGTCCATCGTTCTTTTCGAAAGAATGCATCTAGGAATTGTAAGAGTCAGATAAATGTGAATTGCGGATAAACTTTAAAGTAAAGGATGTACCGAATCTCCATCTTTATTTGTGGTAATATCATGAATTTCTTCAATTCAAATCAGTTTTAACTTTCATATGATGTCATATATGTTTAAATATATATATATATATATATTTAAACCATTAAAACTCAAATAATATTTTCATCATATACTCCTATTAAACCCTCGTTTAAAATTAAATATAATAAACAATTTTACCTAATATTATTCACACAATGAAATACAGAAAGCTAATAAAATTAAAAACTATTACTATGAAAAAGCCAATCCAGATATGGAATTCCAACAATCAAATGCCAATCGACCTGAGGAATCGGTTATGTCACTTTATTTCGAAATTTATAGGCACCAACCGTCTGTGAGGGCCAATTGTTGGAAAAAGATGACAAATATAGGAGTAAATCTCCAAAATATATTAAGAAAAGAACGAGAAAATTAACTAAATGCTTACTGATTCAAAGTCACAGTATATATATATATATATATATATATGAAGGCTTAGAAAATAATCTCTCTGAAATCATCGGTGCTCTAGAATCTAATTTATTACACTTTTCATCTTCTGCTTAGAAACTGCTCTAAACTGTTACAAAAGAGGAAGTCGCTTACAAATTAGTCAATATTATCTTATCGAGTGAAGCGAGGTTCAGTTTTAATTTTATTGTTCGCCATTTTGTCTGTTTGCCTGTAAATTGTTTTGTTATGCTGTCACTACTAAACTCGTTGTAAGATTTTCTTCGAATTCGGCATGAATCGTCCGTGAAGTCACAAGAAACGACTTATATGTGCAAGTTTCTATCATTTTGCTCTGTTTCAAGATGGTGCCAGTTTTTATAGATTCAGTGTTTTGCTAGTCAGTGGTGAGAGCTTCGCAGACATTAAAATATCTGTGTCATTTTGGTTAAGGTGAGACATTTAATTAACGGAGAGAAGCGAGGTCTACGTTTTAACTCCAGTATTTTGCACTTATCTTTCTGTATATTTGTTACGCAATTACGACCAAATACGGTGTTCGATTGACGATCTGAAGTGACGAATGTAAGTGGTAGTTATCTGAACATCACCAAAGTGAGCCGACTTCACATGGGTGCTTATCTCTGCATCGCTACCAACGGAGTCGCCCCGTCTCTCAGCAAGAGGATTTTACTTGGAGTCAGCTGTAAGACAAAGTTCTTATCCATACTTCATCAAACTGTGACATTTCACTATTTAAAGTATTAAGAATAAAAAGGGCTTTAAAGATGCCCTTTTGTTCTAAATACTTTAAAATGGCATTAAAGATGCGTTTTAAGCCCAGCATTTGGCACTTTGTCTGCCTGTAAATTTGTTTGTTACGCGGTTACGACCAAATGCGTTGTTCGATTTCCTTCAAATTTGGCAGAAATATTTCTTGGAAGCAATAGAAAACGGTGTATATGTTTTATTTCTATTTATTTTAATTTGGTAATAAAATAATTATTTTAATTTTATATAATCATTATATTAATTGGTAATAAAAGGGTGAGTGGCAATCAAAAATATAAATAAAGACATCAGAATTGTAAATAAACACAGTTCGCTTATTTCTATGTATCGCTGTGTATCGTTATCCGCTTTTCGCTAAATAAATGTTTCCTATTTTTATAATCTTTGGCTATCTTTTAGTTCTAAATTTATAGTTACTCATTTACCATCTAAACCATTTCTTTTTTACCCTATATGGCGCAGTAACCAATTTAAAAAAAATTAAAAATTCGCTTGTAATTGTTAAGCCTAAACGGAATTATCAGACGCTTCTCGCCAAGATAATTTCGCCTGCCTTGTAAATCGTCTGATCTTCATAGCAACCACAACTTTTCGCTTATATATATTTCTTTGCAAATTGTAATATTTATCGCCAAGTTATTTTGAGTTCCATCTTCTTAGTTCGAACGATGTGAGTAGGAAAAAATATTTTAATTTGATGTCTATTTAATAGAGAAATTTTCTCGATTATATATTTTAAATAACGAATTAAAGGATACAATTTTTCTCTGTGAATTTTTGGTGCCATCTTCTTCAAAATATTTCGATATGCCGCTCAAAGATAAACGAAGTAAAAGATATAGCGATGTTTTGCTAATTCAGCAGATTGCGAACCATTTTATCCACATTAACCTCTAATTTGAAGCACCATAAGAATTGTGCTAAACTTTTGTGCACTAGAGTATCTCCTGGAGAGACAAATTATTATGTCCGTCGTCTCTGAAAACAATGCTGTCTTCACAATGAATAACATTTCCTAAGCTTTTCAAAAATGCGATGAAGAGAAAATCTTAGAATTTTTTTTATTTGTGGGAGCGAGGTCTACTGTTCACAGAACTACTAGTATGAAAACAATTAAATTCTTGGTTTAGATGATATATTCTAAGATTGATAGTTTAACAAACTGCAAATTATTTTCAAAGTTTTCTTCACTTATTTTTTTACTTTTTGTGCTGAATAATTTCTAGGGTTTAGTTGAACACTCATTTTAGATACTTTTAGACAACTATGAAGAGAATTGTATAATCATTAAAAGTTTCTCTATATTTCTTTAATTATTCTGACATTAATCGATTTTTTGAAACCGAATCATAGATTTTGAAAATTACAGACAAGTCTACGGATTGCTTAATTAGTATTAAGATTATGCAATATTACTAGTAAGCTCAAATAATTCCTAAATTCGAGTATTTATTTAGTATTAATTGCAAAGTTAAGTACATCTTTAGAATTCTCTTAGAGTAAATACTTTCTAAAATTGGATTATGAAATTATTGAAAACTAAATATTGAGTTACATCTTGTTACGCAATTCAGTTAAACAATGTAGTCTCCTGACCATAATCTGTTTTATATAACAGATACCCAATTATTGCCATTAAATCGAATATTGCATCGAGAAATTTGATACTGATTGAAAATAAATTCGCATGGAATTAATAAAGACATTGAAGAAATGACAGTAAGAAATTGAAGGTAAAGACTTACAGAGTAATTTGAAATGAAAACCGATATCTGATTTTCGTTCATCTAATAACTGGTTACTCTCAAAACAATGCTATTATTCATTTCGACAAAAACAGTTGCACAACGTGAAAATAATAAGATGTTTCCATCCATAAGGTGTTAATTTATATAGGTAAGCAGATAAAATAATCGTCCGAATACTTAAATGGATATGAGACTTTCTATCGAAAGTAGCATTATGTTGCCAGAAAACAAAGCGGATCAATTTTTAATTATATTTTCAAGAAGAAAGATCAAATCTTACTTTGCGATTGTAGGATAATTTGTAACAGAGAAACATTATTTGTCGTCCTTATGTTAAATCTGTTTACAAAAATATTAGAAATGAGAATCTCAATTTAGAAACTGAAATAAATGCAACAAATTAATATGAAGTTACTAAATGCCTTTCATGAATAAATATTTTTTTATAAAAATGTTATGAATAAATGAATATGTCAGAAGGGAATTAATTTCTCTCTGTGTGAAACGTTTTAATTAGAATAAAGATGAAAACTTCTAATTATATTTATTCTAACCAAGTCGCCAGAATAATTGGTTTTAAGAACTATTTTAAAAATATATATTTAACTCTTTCACTAGGTCTACAAAACTCAGAATACTGCCGAAAAAATATTTTTATTCTACAACTAATGTAGATTTCTTTCCGTTTATTTTGATGTTCTGTATGAAAGAAGAAATTTTATGATGTAAAACGACTTTTAAACCTTAAGATGTTTCTTCGAGTTCCGTTTTTGAAAATTTAGAATATTTCTTCAGCGACATTTATTAAATATGACATTCATTGAATACATTGAGCTCCCTTTTTCAAATCAATTGCTTATAGATTCCTTCTGTATAACCTTTATTTTCCTTGTATTTTTCTTTGATGGTTATTTGCATCATAATTAATACGAAATTGTGTACTTTTGTTGAAAGGAGCTGCGTTTCTGACGTGATAATTAAATGAGTATAATTCAGCAAAACCTCTAAAAATCTTCTCTGTTTCATTATGTTTAAACAGGTATATGTTCATTTCAATCAAAGTATTCTACCAAATAATCATTTCATAATTGTACAGGATTCAATAAATGAGCAAGTTTTTCTAAATTCTCAATTACACGTGCATTATCTCGTGAGACAAGTTAAAAATAAATCGAAAAGCGTAACAGCAGAATAGTTCAAAAATCCATTTGTTTCTTACAATAAAATGGAAAAAAAATCAGCTATTTATTACCAAAGAATATTTTGGCTTATAGCATTCCAAAAAAACTCATCAGAATTAATGTATAAAATTTTCTCTAGTTATTCCTACTCTCTGCAGGGGTTAAAATTTACGTCACTTTTTTGAATTTTTTAAATAAAATTTTAATAGTTTAATGATTGATTAATAAATCAATTTATTAATTACATTTTAGAATTGTAGAAAAATATTTTAATGAATAGATAATATTTAAACAATTGATGATTTTACCTGCTTATTTCAGTTCCAAATTCAGGTTCTCAAATTTTTTCCAGCATTCTTTACATTCATTTTTATTGATTCGTGCAACAGTTGTCAAAAATTAAAAATATTAGGATTGAAATAATATTTTATTAGAGGTGGTGTGCATGAGAACCAAGACTGTTTCAAAGAAAATTTATAAAATTATGAATCGAATTTAGTTTTTTTTTCAATCCGGATCAAGATCATAAATATCAATAACATCTCTATATCGAATGACGACTTTCCTATTATAATTTATTTTGTGTTACCGAGAAGAACTTTCAGCTCCATGAACACGATACAAATGTGAATTAAAAATTTTACTCATCATAAATTTAGTGAAAAAATATTTCGTTGATAATTAAACTAGATAAATCCTACATCTTTACCCGGTTACTCTAACAGTTTAATTTAGTTACATGAACGATCCATTTTGAAGCAACACGAGGGATATTTTGGGACGTACCTCGTAATTTTGAACCTCGGAATGAATTGGAAATTGGTAATTGTTGTGAATTTTGAACCTCCATCTAATGAGTCAGATGAGGAGAACGACACCTGAGATGGTACCCCCTCTCTAAACTTCAGCACCACACCAATTTGAGGACGTTTGGTTCCCAACGTACAACAGGTTCAATATAAGGCGATTCTTCAGTGGAATCGGGTTTCGAACCTGGAACCCTCCAGCCCCAATGCCGAGATCTTACCACTAGGCCACTTCGGCCTTGGTTACTTAAGCAATATAATGGAGATGGAGGCGAAAGCGCTTTCAACGCTTATACAGGGTGCTTCAGAAACATCTGGAAAAAATGAAAGGGTAAGTCAGGTATACAGAAACAAGTCATTTTCTCAATACAACATGGAGGTACCAGACGAAATATAAAACAAATATTGAGTGGACTAGAAATTTACAATAGCACCACAACCCAGTTGCATGAATAACAACATGCGAAACGTGTATCGCCTCAGACGATAAATCCTTTGAACGCATACTTATTCTTTTCCAACACTCCTGAAGTATTCCAGAGCTTTGTTAATGATACTGTCTCCTACTTTCCATTATCTTATCTGTCACGCCGCATACGACGTGCAAAGTTGTTTCTGATGCAACTGAGTGGTTGTGCTATTTTAAATTGATATTCCATCCAGTTTGTGTAATGTATTTCATCTGGTGTATCTTTTTCTTGCACTTAATTTTATGACAAAAAGCCCTAATTACTAATTACCTTTGAATTTCGGACCCCATGTTCTTGGCCACGTGTTCTTGAAACACCCTGTACAAATTAACAGTTACAATTAATAAAATTTTACAAAAATTATTAAAATTTAATTAAAAATTAATTAAACACTTTATATTATACAGAATGGCGCACATCCAGCAAATCCTAATAAATACAAAAACAAACAATAGAAAATTAAAAATTAAAAAACATTAAAAATTAAAAACTAGAAAAAAATATATAAGAAACAGAAGAAGTAATCAATAATGATAACAATACATTTTTTTGCGCGCCTAACGCATCAGCATCCAGTGATTGCATCAACTACATTTTACTACAGTTAACCATCCAATCCCTAAAGAATTAAACAACAAAAATTCCCCAATAATAAAATAGTTAAAACACATAAAAGAAAAAATTAGAAAATAAAGGATAATACAATAAAAATGGAAAAATTGGAGGAGAACTGAAATGGCGAACTTTTTCAAGGTGTATTCTTATTTAACAGAGGATATACTCCTGACTTTGTCTTTCCCTCGACAGAAAATTTGTCCAAATTAGAACTCCTATGGCGGGTGGCTCTTTGAAAAAGTTCGCCATTTCAGTTCTCCACCATTTTTTCCATTTTGATTGTATTTTCTTTTATTTTCTAATTTTTTTCTTTTATTTTCTAATTTTTTTCTTTTATGTGTTTTAACTATTTTATTATTGGGGAAATTTTGTTGTTTAATTCTTTAGTGATTGGTTGGTTAATTGTAGTTAAATGTAGTTGATGCAATCACTGGATGCTGCTGCGTTGGGCGCGCAAAAAGGTGTATTGTTATCGCTATTGATTACTTTTTCTGTTTCTTATATATATTTTTCTAGTTTTTTTCTTTTTTAATGCTTTTTCATTTTTAATTTTCAATTGCCTGTACAAATTAAATTGGTTTTTTTTACTAACTTATGTATTCCTTGAGAACAACACCCATGATGGCGTTTGATATTCCATAATACTATTTTAACTCAGTCTATTTTTCATAGAATTCTGAAAAGTTTGAAAATGATATACATGGGACATTATAAGGTTACAGTGATAAATTTTAGAAAAAAAATACTGTTGCAGGGCCGAAAACAAATTAAAGAGACTAAAATACTTAATAGTTTTCCTTGAAAACTGTACCAGCAACGGACATTCTAACACTGTAAGTATATTGTATAATTATTTTTTGTGCCATCATGAGCTGGGACCATATAATTATATATAATATGCATTAAAAAGCTCGTTTTAATTATTTACTTTATATGGTTTCTCAGAACACAGAATTCTTGCCCCTTTTCAAATCCTAATTTATTTTCTTTCTTTTTTCACTTATAAAAAACTTTCATTAAGCAATTCTTAATGAGATTTCCCTTAAGCATTTCACATTTAAGATTTTTTTCTTGCAAAAGTTACTTCAATTATATTACACCTGCGTGAAGTACCTTATAATTTATTAGCCATATAAATTTAATTTGTCTGACTGGATACAGGGAAGTCTTGCAAGATCCGCCTATAATCAGTAGCGGTCGTTAAGTTTTGCGGCGAAAAAATGCAAAATTTCAGACTCTGTTGGTTCCTTTATTCAAAATAACAATGTTTTAGTTGAGATATCATTAAATGCTAAATTATTAAGGATATATAAATGTCTGTAATTGCCAGTTCAAAGAGCATTTATAATGACTAGCATATCCGATAATTATTGTTGAATGAGGATGTTAACTACATTAATAATTACACAGTTTCCTTAAAAAAATAATTATTCATTTAAATTATTTCCATGTTCTATAAAATTAATGAAATGGAAAGTGTACTTTTATATAACTGCTGTACTTATAGTGTATACTTTTAAAAAAACGTTTAAAAATGTTCGATTTTCAAAACATTAAATCAACACTTATTAAAAACTCACATCTTTAAGCATATTTAATATATCTAAACTTCTAAATCAGAAATAAAGTTATTACTTAAAAGATATGTTTATAAAAAGAAGATTTGTTTTCTGTTTCTTAGAAAACATGTGGTGTACATACTGAAATTCACAACTGGAGATCAAAAGAAATATTAGATTATCATGTTTGCGAAAAGATTAAAATTAAGAATAAGAGGTTTTGTTATTTACTTTGAATTTATATATCAAATATTAATAACCAATAAAGAAATATTTCAAAATCACCATAAAAATTCTCTACAATAATTTTTTCTACAGGCAGTTCTTTAATAATTAAAATAAGAAACAATTTTATTTCGCTTTGATTGTAAAAGTAAAAAATGTTTTTAATCTTAATAATTCACTCTCAGAGAAAATTTATTCTATCATTAGTACTTTCAGAAAAACTAAGAAATTAATATTTCCCCAGGGAAGCAGTAATATATTTTATTTCCAGCGTATCATTCTTAACCTGCAAATGAATTCCTATTAAAGTGAACAAATCAGGTGTTACTCTGTATTACATTTATTGCTTTTAATTTGGGGGAAGCATAACAAGTTTAGTTACAGTTATTAAAATTTATCATCTGAATGTACAATCAAAGTAATAATAATGATAAATTGCTTATAAATTCTGAAATTTTATATCAAATAAATGAATATTTTAAAACAGTTACTATAAAACATTAATTTGTTTGCTTTGCTATAAAGAATTCAGGCAACTATTCACTTCTTTAGAGAAATCAGGATAAAAATGCTAAATAATAATTCTATGAATTTTTTTAAGAAAGATATTTATGTTTCTAAATGAGCTGTCGTATTTCCACGTATTATATTTGTAATTATTTTATTGGTGAAGTATATTCATATTACGTCACAGTCAAACTACTGCGCATGTCATCCAGCATCTAACTGCATGTTGTCTTTTGTTGTGCTCTGATGTCAAGATTTTTATCCTCTTGCAAGACATGCAGTGAACTCCATAATTAAATTGACTTGGCGCATTCTAGATCACACGTCTGCGCATTTCATTCAGCATCTAACCTCATGTTGTCTTTTGTTGTGCTCTGATGTCAAGATTTTTATCCTCGTTCAAGGCATGCAGTGAACTCAAAATTAAATTGACTTAGCGCATTCGAGATGTATCATGTGATGATAAAATGATTATCTAACATTTAAAAGATATTTTAAAAATAAAGCAGAGTTTATTTATATATTTAGCTACAACTGCTTATAAAAAGACATTATACTCTGAGCTGACATAGGTTATATCAAAGTTTATCATAGCACTCATCTAGAACCGTTAACGACATTATGCTTTTTCTGTTATATACCTTCTTTTCCTATATCAATATTTATCCCATTATTTATCTACAGCTGTTTCTAAACTGCCGGAAACTGCGTTGCTGATACTTTATTAAATTATTAGTCAAAACAAAACAGCAAATCTATATTGAATTGCATTAGTTTCTGGAGAATCTTTTACTTTAGAAAGTATTCAAGCTTTATTATTTTAAAATTCGTCAGAAATAACGATTTACCCCCTTTCACCGAAATCTTGTGAATTAAATTCATTCAGCAGAAGAACTGCATATGGCTCGTTCACTTACACTGTCTGGTTTAGGGACATAAATACCGATCTTTTCCATCGAATAGATAATGAAAGCTTGCACTAACGAAAGTTTTCTTTTATTTATCTACAAATGTTTATAAAAAGGTGGCATAGGTTATATCGATGTTTATCATAACACTCATCTACAGCCGTTAGAGACATTATGCTTCTTTTCTGATGTATTCTTTCTTTTTTATATCAATGTTTATCCTAATATTCTTCTACAGCTGTTTCTAAATTGCCGCAAAAACTGCGTTACTGTTACTTTATTAAATTATTAGTCAAAACAAAACAGCAAATCTATATTGAATTGCATTTGTTTCTGGAGAATCCTTTACTTTAGAAAGTATTCAAGCTTTTTTAAAAAAAAATTGGTCAGAAATAACGATTTCCCCCTTTTCCCCCCAAAATCTAGTGAATTGAATTCAGTTATTTCAGCAGCAGAACTGCATATTGCTCGTTCACTTAAACTGTCTGGTTTCGCGACATAAATACTGATCTC
>BGPR01008042.1:33377-44804 GCA_013235015.1 Araneus ventricosus | reverse complement strand
GCTCGTTCACTTAAACTGTCTGGTTTCGCGACATAAATACTGATCTCTTCCATGGAATAGATAACGAAAGATTCCTCCCTCATGAAGTGCATTTGTGGAATTATTCTGCATTTTATTCCAATGGAAACATCGGATTCGAAGTAAAATGCAAAGGAGGCTATAAAGCGGAATCCTATCGGATCTCATAAAAGTCATTGAGTGTTTCGCTCCAAGTCTAATGCAGGATAATAGAACAGCATTTTACTACATTACGGTGTTGTGTGGATCCAAAACAGTTGAATGCCCTACAGCCAAACAAAGTAGGATTTGAAAATAGCGGTTTGGGAAAAATCAATTGAATAAAATGGGTATGTTCCTGAGTATGCTAACTTTGTTCCGCTTTCCCGGATAATGTTTCGGGAAATCTATTTATTTATAGCCTTCATCTGACACGTTAAATGCCTGCTGCATTTCAAAAGTACGCTTAAATGGGTTCTGTGACCACAAATGGGATAATTTGCATAGGATAGTAAACCACCATCCTGGGAGTTGGGGAATATCCTATATTTCTGCTGGTTGTAATTGAAAATGCCTACACAGGGGAGCGAAATTGCAAGTTTGATAAAATCATGTATCCTTATTATTCGAGAAGTTACGAGGCCTCTCTGGTGAAAACCACGGTTCTAAATATTTATAGTTATTGGAGCGAATCTCCCTAAGCCAGATTTGCTACGAAAAGAAACGAATTTTCTTAATGAATTGCAGTTTTACAATGTATAAGCTGAAAGTTCAATGCTTAGCTGATACAGTTTATCTTCAGGAGAGTGTATTTTACTGTCATTGGATCTCCAATTATTCGCGGTTTTCTCTATTTTTAATTAAAAATCTAATCAGTTCGAATGATTATTGCTAATTTGAAACGTAAAATAAGCCGTTTTGTTTCTTATTAATATGTTTCGTTTTCTGCTAGAATGAGTGTGTCATTAGTGATTTAACAAAACAGTACTGTTATTTTACGCAATTTTAGAATTATAATATCTGTTATATGTGTGTTATTTTCTCAGTTTTTTGCATTTATAACTTGTGTTGAATAAAGCAAACTTGATTACATTTATCAGTCAAGAAAATTAACCTTTAGCTTTAAAGACGAATTATTTTAAACTATTTAATTAAAATAATTTTTGTTTTAAAGAAAGGAAGTCCGTTAAACATTTTTCAATGCAATGAAGTTTAAATTATTATTACTTTCTTATAAATTTATGAAAACATTAAGAGAATTCATTAAGTAAAAATAAACTAATAGTATTATAAGACTAAATTTTCATATGCTCGTAAAGGTACATAGCAGGAACTTGTATATAATACTGTTGTTTCAAAATCTTGAGGGGCTTGGTAGTAATTTGCAGGAAAAGTACTTTGAAATGGAGGCGGAACCCGAAAAACGTCAATGGTACAAGTTTATTTGACAAATGCGACGAGTCTAATCCAAATGATTCATAATCATTGATAACATAGGAAAAAACCACATGTAGCTCAGGACAGTCTAAGTATTGTAAACACTGTCACTTATCATACGAAAAGCTAGAAATCCCTTTCAAACATAGTTGATATTTGTCAGATAACAAAAGAGATAATAGATTTCGCCAATATTCTTATAACTTTTGTGGGTGTGATGGGTTTGAAATAACATCAATCACCCCACTTGAAGTAACATATCCATTTTATTACACAATGTTGACAGATAAAACAGATGTTTACAGGTTTGCTATGATGGTATAAACAGGTGATAGTTTTGCTATGATGGTATATACATGTGATAGTTTTGCCATGATGGTATATACAGGTGATTGTTTAGCTGTGAGAATAGGAAATAGTATCCAGTATCGGAGAGTTTGTATAAGGGTACCGTACTGCTGCTTACGTGCTGTGGTTGACCTCCTACGCGCGGTCAGTCGCTAAGCATTTACAAAACTTCCACTTCGCGAAGCTAAAGACAGTTGAACTTTCCTATGCGAGAGCTTGCCTATCTACATCTGGTCTGACCTCTAACTGACATCTCGTCTTCAGTGACATCAAGCAGCAGCATATGAGCGTCGCTGCGCCATCTGGTGGTGACAGGCACAAATCCCACAGTTATTCATTGAATCGTGTTATATAAAAGAATAGCCCTATATTTTTGTGAAAAATTGGTAAACGTATTGTAATTCGAGATAAATGAACTGAAATTTTGAAACAACTAATGTTGATAAATGTGGCGGTAAACTGCAAAGATTGGCCAATTTAGCAACGTAATGCACGCAAATCTTTAATATTCAAGTAAATATTATTTTAAAATATTTAACAGATAAGAATAGCATGAATATGCGTGATCAGTAGCTTAATGTAGGGTAAAATATTTTGGTTCAAAGATAAACATCGATCTAAATAAGCTATTGACATTGCAGAAATTGAAAGAGATACTTAAATATGCTTACAAAATTTCATGCCAATAGAAATTAGCATTGCACACGTACTATCTTTATCTATATTTCTGTAGACATTTACAAATTATAAAATAACAGAAAATTCATAACTTCTGTGAATCTTTGAATGTAAAGTAAAGCAGTTACATTATAGGTTTTCGCTTAAAGATGCACTCTGTCTTCATCACGTCTTAGTTCATCTTCCTACTCTCGTCACCTACTAAGGTTACTTCTTAAAAGCCAAAATGACTATTGATATAGATATTTTTTGGCATGTGAACTTGATAAAATTAAGATTTATTTGGTGAAAAAGTGATTAACTCATCCTTAAGATTTCTCTGATGGAAATGTGGTCACAGTATAGAGTGAAATAATTTAAAATTAATTTACTTATATGGAAACGTTTTCAAAAATCACCATGAAAAGAGTATGGTTTTGTCTTCTCTCCGCTGCATCTTAGATTGAAATTCATGATTTCTTTAGTTTTAAACCTAACCCTTCTTTCAAATGATTAAATTAATACATTGCTGGCTTTAGGAGATATTTTATGAGTCATTAAATATTTATAAATAACTAGAAAATCACCCTTCATGGTTTGACTGGTGCAATTTACCTCTTCATTCCCTTCAAATTTGACGTGATTAAATAGATATACGTATATGTGCAAGAAATGTATAATATTTATCGAAAACAAATAAAATAAACATATGTTTTATGACAGGAAATATTTTTTTACTTACATAATATTTAAATATTTCTTTATTCAAAAAACCTCTTGGTGAACAACATTCCGTATGAAGTATTTTTTGTTGTTTAATAATTTTCCTTGTACTTCAGATGTCTCTGCGTAAATTTTAACGTGATTGGGAATCCTAGACCTTGAAAATACAACATAGAGCTGCCCATGTGAAAAGACAGGCTCATCGAGGTAAATTCCAACATGATCGAAAGTTTGCCCCTGCGATTTGTTGATAGTCATTGTGTAAGCTGGAATTAACGGGAACTGCCAGCGGTTGAGAACGAATGGTAGATTCACGTCATTGGTGGCTAATTTAATTCTTGGTAAGAAAACAACATCGCCACGATTGCATTCAGATACAATTTCGCATCCAAATTATATCACGCGCATGATATGCCACTGACGTAATTTACTACTCTCTATTAAAAAACGGAAAATTAATTTGAAATATAGGATTAATATAATTTAAAATTTCGCGGGAACTATTGATAATAGCGAGATAAATTTTATATTATTCGATAGAAAATTTTATTTCACTATTTTAGAGCTATTAAATTTGAAATTAGAACGACAGTTGCTCTTTTAAATTTAAAATTACTGAAATTTAGGTTCTCTAACAATGAAATAATGCTGTTTAACGTCTCGCAGTGTTAGGGCGCGAGTTTTATTGTTGGTGACGTCAGAGCGTTACCGGATGATCTGGGCTATTATATTAGTAATAACACATATATATTTAAAGGTAAATGATCACTCTTGGAGCTTAATAGAATTTCATTATAGCATAACTTAACACTTACAACCCATGTCAAATCCTTTTAAGTTCAAACTGAATGTGTTATTGTTATTCTTCTATGAGATCATTGCAATTTTTAAGTCTTTATTTTCACTGAATTGATTAATAACAGACCTTAGAAGTACAAGAAATTGAAATGATCATGAAAACATCGAAACAATGGTGTAAAAAGAATGGTGGCACATCAGACGTAATACTAGAAAGAATTAACTGGGACTGGGAGAGGGGGTCAGTAATGTGAAAGTTTATGTCCTGAGGAAAATTTCCTTCGACACAGTCTAATAAATATTAATTTAATATTACTACATCAGGCAGAAGTTAATTTATCTTCATTTCATTCAAATAAAATGAGAGACATTTAGCATAGTACATACGTATTGAGATTGCTTCTTTCTTCTTTCAGATCGAAGCTATGATTTTGTTTAGTGCGTATTTCAATCCTTATGGTTTTTTAAATTCGTTTCTGAACCAAAAGTCTACAATATGTTAAAATAATTATTCAAAGTGGCAAGGCTCATGAAAATTTTTATCGTTTTTTTCATAAAACATTTCCAACTTAAAAGAATAAATTTATTTTAATTTATTTTTTAAAAAACGATTAAATTTTCATGAGCCTTGACACTTTGAATAATTATTTTAACATGTTGTAGACTTTTGATTCAGAAGCGAATTTAAAAAACCATAAGGATTGAAATACGCACTAAACAAAATCATAGCTTCGATCTGAAAGAAGAAAGAAGCAATCTCAATACATATGTACTATGCTAAATGTCTCTCATTTTATTTGAATGAAATGAAGATAAATTAAATTAAAATAAATTTATTCTTTTAAGTTGGAAATGTTTTATTCAGTTGCCGAGATTTCATGTCAACAAATCATACCAAAACAAATAAAAACATCAGGGGAATCGTATCTCGTTTTATTTTCAAATTTAGAAAAGTAAAAGAGCTAATATACAAATAAGCAAAAGAAAAAAGATTTTAAAACATCGTGTTCGCTAACTTTAAAAATGTGTTAAAAGCAATGTTTGTTTTGAAGTGTTTTTTACATGCAGTATATGTCTCCTTATTTGCTTAAATACCTTGATCAGTAGGTTATAAGACAAGGAAGGATATTTAAAAATAATTTCGGAGTAGCTTTCCCGAAATCCTATTTTCACAATAAAAAAAATAGTATGGAAATTTTTCTTTTTATATCTTGTTTACTCATTTAGTGTGAATTTATTCATCGTAAGTGAAAGCAATCGAAAATTTTCAAACAATTTACAAATTCAGGGGAGAAAAAAATAAAATATATAAAGCATGTAATTCAACTTAATTTTTTAAAAGCTCTTTATATACTTTTTCTTATGTTCTTAGAAACACGTGTGATAAATTTTCTTTCCATTCATAAATAAATAAAGGTAAAAAGAGTATAATCGTCAATTCCTTAAATAAGCGAAATATATGTATGAAAACAGTTATAACCTGATATTTTAAAACAAATATAAATTTTGAATAACGTAAAATATTTTATCTAAACTATCAAAATCAGTTTCGGAATTCAAAGGATTGAGCTTAAAATTCGACTTCGTAGCACAGTATTACATCAAACAATGAATTAGCTGGTAGTAAATATAATTATACACACTCTCTATTAGTATTCAGAGCTGAAATGGTGGGCGGATGGTATTGATTTAACGCAATTTCGAGTTCCTTTCGGAAATACATTATATTAAGCATTCATTCGTACTGCGTTTAAGATAAACAGATGGCTTTTGAAACAATTGCTGGCAACTGAATTGATGGTTGATATGCCTGAATATGGCCGTAAAAATTATAAATAAAATAAGATATCTCTTAACTACTTATTAATTCAATCCATTATAACTGAAACTTGAAATATTTTAATAAAATGTCAAACGCCTGCAGTTTGAAGTAATGTTTCATGTTGTAATAAACAATAAGAAAATTCCGATTGTTTAGAAAATAATTAAAAAATTAATAACAGCTGTTAATAATCACTGCCTTATTATACAAATCAAAATAAATTAAATATATTATACATAATAACTATTTCTAAATTACGATTTTTAAATAAATCATTAATTAACAGCTTTTAATTTAATTACTTTGAATTAAAATTGTTACCCTTAGTTTATGGACAGCTTGATACTTGTTTACTTTCTTTTTTAAAGTATTCCATCAACGATTCCGCAATGAAAAAATAGCTAAAAAATCATCTTGTAGACAACGCTTTTACTGCCATAAACACAAAAATATAACAAAATGTGAGAAACACTTTTATTTCACAAAAAAATCATCATTCATCAACATCAGACATTTAGATGAGTCACGTTCAATTGTTCTGTATAATCCTCGCTACAAATTTGTATTATTTGATGTCGATATTTAGTGTGTTGTATCGTCGACTATAGATATTCGCTAGTGATATATCCCAGATGTAGAGTAATACTTACTTTCAGTTCTGTTAAGTGTTGCATTTACACCACACACTTTAAATGCTCATGATCTTTCTAATTGTACTAAAAAGGATAGATAGAACTTCCGGGATGGGAAATGGGCTCAACTAATATCTGAAGAATTCTTGAACGACTGTCCAAGATTGATATGACAACGTCTTCATAACATCAGACATTTCGATGAGTCACTTTCAATTCTTCAGTATAATCCTAGTTATAAATTTGTATCATTTGATATCGACTTGATGTATGCTGTATTGTCGACCATAGATATTCGCTCGTGGTATATCGCAGATGTAGAGTGATACTTACTTTCAGTTCTGTTAGAGTTGCATTTCCACACATACTTTAGGTGCTCATGATCTTCTTAACTGTACTAAAACGAATATATAGAACTTACGGGATGGGAAATGGGTGCAACTAATATCTCAAGATTTCTTGAACGACAGTCCAACGATTGATATGACAACATCTTCACTAACGTGATTAATGTGCTTTCTTTTTCTGCCAGGTTGAACATTTAAAGTAAAGCTTCTCCAAATTATTTCATTAATTTTCTCACAGTGTGTAGCAAAAGCTTGTGGTAACATCGATCAACGCAATAACGTTTTATTCCGACAAAATTCTTCACCAGAATGAATAAAAATACATGTACGGACGCTTTTTTAATGAGATTTTGTTAAAATTCATCGCATCTGTATGGCTTCTAGAATATCTAGCACATGGACTTATAATATTATTACAATTACAATTCAGAATGCTAATTTTTAAAAAAAATTATGTTAAATACCAATATTTGATGAACGGCTTATTACGGGAATATTAAATTAAGGCGAGGGAAAATCATTAAATTTTCATTAAAGGAATCTGGAATGCTTCTGATAAGATTTGAAAATTAACATCACAGTCCATAGTCTTATTGAATCTTGAACCTCATTGACGCAATTCGTAGATCAAGTTTACTTAACTATACATTTTTAATGAATAAGATTATAAGACAACATTACACAAATGTAATTTTATACAGTTCTGTAAAATCTTTCGTAAATCCTAGTATCTGTAGCGAAGCTAAATTTCGACAGAGCATAAGGCTGATTTAGAGGAGGATGTCAAAATCTTGTTTAAGAAAAAAATCAAGTTGCACGAAATTGAGCTGCAAACTGTGATATTTCAGTAATTGAAAGGCGGTTAGTTAACGAAAAGTATTATTTAAACTTAATTCTTGAATTGAATGCTAGATATATTTCTGGATTTAATAGTATTAAATTATCAGATTTAAAGTCTATTGATCTGCTCGGTTCTCATTTAAAGCAAAAGAGCTTATTTAAAAATGTGCTGCAAGATATGTTTATTTACTTAGCTGAAAAATAATTTATCCTTATCTGATTAATAGATATATATTAAGATAAATAAAAAAAGGCTTCAATAACGTGAAGCAATCAAATATTTTATCTTCAGGCGAGTAATACATCGGAGAAATAAAGAAACAAAACAAAACAAATAGGTGCTGGGAATGAAGGGAAATAACGGGAAGACATTTGGAATTTAAAAATCTGATTTTTTTCTATTGTAAGGGGCACATTACCCAAAAAATGGACAAAATATCAGTTTTTATTTTATTGACTTATTTTGTTTATCTTAACATTCTACTTATTGTATCAAAATTTCAAATTTGTAAATTTAATATTAAAGAAGTTATTTAGTTTTTTATTTACAATGATCAATGATAAACATTCGTAAATAGCAACTTTAACTGGCTTTTTTTCGGTGTCGGAATTTTCTTCACTTTCAGTTTTCAAAATGTTAAGGCTGTGTTTTTTTCTTTTCTAGACAGAGCTTTAAAATTTTTTGCTCTTGTTTATCATTATGCTTATAATAAAATTGTGCATGCAATAAGCATTCGGTTCTTTAGTTTTTTTATATACAAGATATAAATTTAGGTTGTGCTAAATTTTCTCATTTTTTACCTAGTAAAACAGTAAAAAAATCTATTTTAAATGATTATTAGATGCGCCTCAAAATCCATGCACAGTTTTGTGTAATATATTTCAGTGAATCTTCAAATAAAATTAGAAGAAAAAATATTCACATTTGAAAAAGTAGCAGGGAATTTTAAAAAATTAAAGTTTTCTTTAAAGAATTTAAATTTCAACTGAACAAGCAGATCAACATGCTATGTTTTAATAGTATGAAAACATTTTCAATAATAATTGAATTAAAAAAAATTTTCATAAGGTAATGTGTCCCATTAAGTAAAGGGCTGCAAGGCTGGGAGCTCCAAAAAGGGCAAATAAATGCTGTTTTCCCTTATTTAGCATCGTTCTTTATGGGCATCACGCAGTTTTGAAAACACATCCAGCAAAAACTAGTCGAACCTGCTCTTTCGACTTAAAATGAACTTACTCTTTGTAAGGAAATCGGCCTTAAAAACCCAAATTGTCTTTACGGGATATGATTAACAGTGGGTTTTTACCTTAAACTATGTAAGATAATTGATTGCTAAGCAAAAAAAAGACGAAAAATGGCGCAGGAAAAGGAAAATTTAAATTATTGAAATAGATACAAGAAATGCTTCAAAGCTGTTTTGGCAACGTTGCAAATATTTTTCTGAAAAAGTCTGCAGTGGATTTTGGTAGCACAGAAAAGCAATTCAAGTAACAGGAGATATACCTACCTTTACATTTCCCTATACTCTATTGTAAATTTATAGGTTGTGTAACTATTTCTAGTAAGACAAACTTCAACAAGGAAAAAAAGCTTTCATTTGAAATTAAATATAATAAGGAACACAAATGTGTATTTTTAGGGTTAGTTGGAGTAATTGGGGGCGAATTTTGCAGACTCTGTTATTTTTTTGTTCCCTGAAAGGATAGTATGTGACAGCGAAGAGTTCTAGGATTTTATGAGTGCATATTCATATGCTGTAGGGATCAGTAAACAGTGCATCTTTTCCAAAATAATTTATTAAATAAACAAGTCCCAGCTACAGACCGTTCTCAGTTTACCCCGAGGTGTTCCCAATTAACCACGACTACACTAGAGGGCAATGTTTTGGCTTCTGATCATAGTAACGAATTGATTCGAACAGAATATCTTGAAATGATTAGAAACTGCGGTATAGAGCCTTAGAATTCATTTACCTATCTGCTGCCAAATTCAACAAGTATGTAGCGTTGGTCAAATTGTAAGGTCTCAGCTTTGGTACAGGAGGGTTAAAGGTTCGAAACTCGACTCCAATGAAGACCACCATGTTTGGTGCATGTTTCACGTTAAATCATACGCAATGGCCAAGCGTCCTCCCGCTGATGTGGTGTAGAAGTATGGAGAAGGGGTGCCAGCTTAGGTGTCGTCCTCGTCATCTGAACGCGATCCAAAATCACGAGGTTCTTCCCAAAATATATCCCTGTTGCTTCAAAACGGAACGTTAATATCCCTAAATTAACTATCCAAATACCACAAAATACTACTTTTTGAATGTTTTTCAGTCAAAAAATTACCTATTTCAGGGAATATCGCTTATAAACCATTGTAACTATTTTGTACCTTCAATTTGAGTAATTTATAAAAAATCTGACAAATTTCTGGAAGAAAATTTGGGAAATGAATCTTTATAAAAATTGCAATAAAAGAAAATTATGATACATGAAAGAAATAGCTAAGACTTAAAAACCACACATAAAGACTACTAAAAACTAGTATTTTAGTTTACTAGAAAGATATTCCACTTCAAATAGAGCTTTCATTCGAATATTCTACTCATTTTTCTTTGACATTTACCCTACCTGAAAAATAAATACTTCTTTCCGATTATCTACCTCATAGGTAGGATATGGGAGTAGAGATATTAATTCACTCTCTCAAATCTCAAGCTAGTCATTCACCACCCAAACAAATTTTTATTTACTAAATTAGTCCTCCTTAAACCTGTCACATCCAGTTCTCCACCGTCAATTCCATCAATCTTGCAGACGTACAAATAATGCGCCTTCATTCTGACACCTCCAACGTTATAGATCAAAATAAACATGCATATTTATTGAAGAATTAGCCATAGATGATTTAAGATAAGTTTCTTGCTCTATCTCTGGAGCCTCCGTTTCTTGTTGAAAAATTCCCAAATTATCATTTTCAGATTCCTACATGGCTTGGAAAATAATGACGTGGAAGAGAGAAACATGATTCCTATTATGTTTCTCTCTTCCACGTCATTATTTTGCTTTCTCCATACTTGACGTAAAACGGATTCATATAATTTTTACAAACAACTTTCATTCGTTAAAAGTATATGCATGCAAATCACATGGTAAACTTTTTTAAATGCTAGTTTATAATTTGAGAAAAGAGAGTAAACGTTTGTGGCGGGACACACGTTTTTAGGTTTACAATTACTTCTTGTCCTATAATAAATGTTTCCAAATACACGAAAAAAAGGGTTCTGTTACATTAAAATATTGTTCCCAATTACCTCGCGACGAATATTATCAGGGGTAATTAGGAACACTAACCTGTTTCTTAAGATGAAATCCAAAAGCCAATATTGATGATTCCTGGTAACTGTTGCATCCTACAAATCTCAGAAATATACTATAACTTAGCAACTTAGCTTGCCCATATCGGCCGTAGAGAATGATAAATGAAAGTTAAGATAATTTTGATTTCACTTTTCTGAACACAGTTGCAACTGAAGTTAAGAAAAGTTAACAGATACCACTGCAAAAGAGGAAAAAGTTTATTCTTCTTCCTTTAGAATCTCTTAACTTGCCTAGAGTCTCTGATTTTCAGTTCTCTAAGGCTTCACCCGTGCGCAGTGTAGTCGCCGTTCCCATTTACTCCTTGCTCTAAAATTCCTACCCCCCACCCAATGTCACACATATTAATACAATATTAATAAACAATTTTAACATAAAATTATGCATTAACAGTGTTGAAAATATTACATCTTATACCGTCAATTATTTTTTATCACAAAGATGAACGTGATTTGCATATACA
>BGPR01008042.1:0-33367 GCA_013235015.1 Araneus ventricosus | reverse complement strand
AGCAAACTCTGTATCGATAACAAACTCTTGAAAATTTGTTTCTCAAAAAAAATATATATATATTAGTATTCTTTTAAGAAAGCACGGCATTGAATTTCTAGATTTTTGTAGATTTCTAAATCGCAAGTCATCTTGTGTCTTGCTCTGATTTTCTTTTATGCATCTGCAGTCTTGTAAAACTTTTTTTAGCTTCGTATTAGAAGAGAAGAAATCAGAAGGGAAAAAAAGACTGATTATTTCTTTTCCTTCGTATAATTCTCTTTTCGTATTCAGTGAAGAATCACTTGGAGAAGAAGGCAAAGCACTGAAGCATCGCCTAAAGAGAAAAAAGAAGCATAATGGCATCCCAGGAATGGCATAAAACCTTAAGGAACAGAAACAAGAAGTGAAAAACATCTACTGAAATCGAATCAGAAAAACCAGAGCCAAATAAAAAAGTTTTAATTCCCTGAGCTTTATATTACAAGTATGCCAATGTTCTGTCATTCTTTAAAGTGACCATTGAAAAACTTTTTAACCATGCTTCGAATGTTTCAACATTGGAATTATTTACATAGATTAGATAAAAGTTTCTATACTTACTTTTCCTACTTGAGGAAATGTGGGTAATAAGATAGGTTTCAAAGAACAAAATAAGAGAGATTTAAGACTGATTCTGTTTCGTGAATGTTTAATGAAAAAAATGTTTTTCATAGATTGGTATTTATTGCGTTAGTATTTCACCAATCAAATTAATTATCTAGAATTACCTTAAATAATTCCAGTTTTGTGTATCGGAAAATCTATGTCTAGTACGCCTTTTTTTACATATATTGTAAGAAATAAGCTAATCATAAATATAGAAAAGATATTTTTTAGACAGATGGAATTTTTGTGGATCTTTGTTTACGAGTAAGCCAATCGATTCCCATATAGCATGCACACTTGCAGCAAGTTTGTGTTTTCATGATAATAGCTTGTCATGACAAACTTGATGTGGCAACTTTGCAGCACACTTCCTGCAAAGTAACAAAGCACAATCGACCATCCCACTTCCAAAAGCAAGTTTGACGTGAAATTGTTATGACAAACTTCACACCACGATTGCAAAGCAAGCTTGCTGCAAAGATGATACATAACACTTACAGATAATCTTTGTCTGCGATTAGAAAACATACGATTTTTAATAGCATCTCCTAGACCGTCCTTCTTTTTATTAATTCAATAAATCAATGGTAATTTGTGAGAAAACTAACATTTTTATAAAAATAATTTGAAAAATTCTCCATCTTTTCACTAAATATGTAACTCGCACTTTAAAGAAAACTATATCACGTTTTTCTTAATATTGAAACTTTAACGTTCATAAAAAAATTTAACCTAAAAACAGTCAATGTTTGTTGAAAAATAATAACTTACATTTTGTCCCATTTTAAAAGTAATTACTTTGGAACCATAATTTCAAAATTTATTCTACTATCAAAACGTAGTTATTAGCAAAAATTGCTCTGTCTTTGAATTCAAATCATATTCTCAACTTAAAATTTAAAAAAGTAATGAAATCAAGAAAACAGTTTAAAATAAATCACAGCTGCACGATCTATTAGCGCAATCTATCTTCTCCTCTCAGAGTCTAGCTGGCCGAGTGGTCAAGACGACAGGTGTAGGAAGCGAGATGTCGGGTGTTCGAATTAAATGTCGTCTTCGTACTCTGTTTTTGCTATAATTTGCAATGAGTTTGAGGCGGCCAGCTTGTAACAAGTTTGACGCGTGGTGACTAACTCGTTTGCGTTAACTTGCTTCAAGCTTGCACTCTTTCCCTGTCAATCTTGTTGCAAGCTTGCAGAGCAAGAATGCTGCAACTTTGCTGCAAAATAAAATTGTTATTTAGGTTAAGTGTTAATCAAAGAGAAACTTTTTAAAGCATTTTTAGTTATATTCCTTCTTTGATTTCCATCAAATTACTTTTTTTATTTTAATAATAAACTCTGAAATTTTATGAGTTTATTTATTTCCTTAGTATTTCACCAAGTAAATTAATTATCTAGAATTACTTTAGATAATTCAAGTTTTATGTCTAAACTATAACTAGGACATCTTTGCTTCATAAGATAATGTAAGCAATAATCTAAACATGAAAATTAATAGGATAAATTTTAGACAGATGACATTTTCGTTGATCTTAGTTACGATTAAGTCAATAAATTAAGTGTTAAACAAAGAGAAAGTTTGCAAAGCATTTTTTATCATATTATTTCTTTGATTTCCAGAAAATCACTTCTTTCACTTTAATAATACATGTTGAAATTTTACGAGTTTATTTTGTACCGCCTTCAT
Source organism: Araneus ventricosus (assembly GCA_013235015.1). Lineage (NCBI taxonomy): Eukaryota > Metazoa > Arthropoda > Arachnida > Araneae > Araneidae > Araneus > Araneus ventricosus. The sequence goes on along the minus strand of BGPR01008042.1, from coordinate 31,051 downwards.
TGATTATATCTTTGATCCTGTAAGAAAACGAACATCATATGCAGATTGAATTTAACAAGTAAGAAAATCTTCTATTTTTAGAGACTCGAAACATGTTTAAGACTTTGCCTATCTTTGACAAAACAAACATTCCATTTAGTATGAAAATCATATTACTGAAAATTCTTGAAGTGCATGATATCTAAAGTGAATATTTTTAGTTTTCGAGTGCATGATTAACTGAAAAAATACTTTTATACAAATATTTAATAGCTCTTTTCCTTTCCTTTTTTATTACATTACTTAAAAAAATTTATATCATTTTGCTGTGAATATTTTATAACGTTCTGAAACAAAACATGACGGGTTTCTTCCCAAAGAATTTTCTTCAAGTTTTTGACATAGTGGGTTTAACTTCAATTATTATCTTTAATTGCAAACCTTGTTATTTTTACAGTGAAACATTTATCATAGCCATAATTGTAAATATTTAAGGTTATATTGATTATCCAATACTTAGCATTGAGTGACGGGAGTCTGGCGGCCAAATTGGAGTTAGTTGATTCGGCGCCAAATTTGGCGATTTACATCACGCTCACAGATTTCATAGCATAATATTGATGCACTGAATGAGTAATGGCATGAATGAGATGAGTGCGATATACCTGAAGTTACAGCTATTAATTATCCTTGAAATTTAATCTTGGTCCTTCGGATAATGTGCCCATACTCTACATTCAACAGAATTTAAATTCAATTTACTCTTGCTAACTTATTCATTCATCATGTATGTATGAATGTATATATAGCACATAAACGAAACAATCATATCAGAAGATTAAGCGACACAAAATAAACATTGACATTCAACAAAATATTAAAAATACAATTAAAAAATCAATCCAAAGAAAATGCCAAGAGCTCCAATAGGGAGAAAATCTATACTTATAAAAGGCAATGTTTGTATGTGTGCGATGTCCAGACGAATCTATCTCATTTACAGCTGTGAAATTTGTCACGCAGGTAGTCGTAATGGCGATTCAATTCACTTTGAAGCCCGATTTTTAAAATTTAATCCAGAAATTTTTTTTATTTAACGTTTTGTGTCATTTTCGATATATATTTTCCCAATACATTGTTTCTGTTGATTGTAAGAAGTAAATAGATAAATCATCGGAAAGAACAAACGGTTTCCGTTTTAATAAAGTTTGTTTTGAACTTCTAACGTAATTCGTTTAATTTTTGAGAAATTTAAAAAAAATAGTAACTTTTCTCTGAAATTTTTCCTCTACATTCTTACTTTCGCACATCCGACGTTCCAATAACGCTATCATTTAAATGTTTTTTAAAGTAGTAACTAAAATATTCCGCCCTGATTTAAAACAAGAACGGATAAAATACCATTTTTCTTCGAATTTGAATTAATTATTTTATTGATCAATTCAAACGCTTTTTCTCACACATCCGAAACGAAGCTTTTACCAAAGTCAAACTTACCCAGCATGCATTGCGTGACTTTCGTCGCGGCAGGTGACATCATATTTACTGAATGACTTCGATTATTATCCTCTCCAGTGCATTTACATATATATATATATATATATATATATATATATACCAGTACATATTTCTTTGACTTTCTTACTTAGCTTGGAGTCTAATGAATTTCATATTATAATTTTTTATTATTATTTTGGATTAGCTTACTTTTTTTTCTTATTTTTTGAAGTAATAATGCCACGGGCAACGCCATGCGTTTGCTACTAGTATAAGTATAAACAAAAAAGGGTTATTTATAACATGAAAAACAAATGCAACCAATGTATAACTAAAAACACACCATTATTTTCACTCTCCATTTAAATTTGACATTGATATATAATACATAATATATACAATAAATGAATTCTTTTATTAAATACTAGCAGTACGCGCACGGCGTTGCCCGTGGAATCAGGACTTCAACACAATGTGAGAAAAAAAATGCTTACAATGACTCGAAAAATTTTTGAGAACAAAAATATACACATTATTGATTTTCCCGCTTATTTTTCCTCTCGACAATGACGCGAATTTAATGACGTCACCGGAAGGAATCGGATTGTAGAAATGCAGGCTGTGATTGAAAGTATATTACGTTATCTCCTGCGAGGAAGAAACAATGCATTCTGGGATCGTCCGGAGAAACTCTCGCTGTTAAATCTCGCTAGCAAAAAAAACCTGATCAGGGAAAAATTAATTAATAAAAACGGAATAAGGTATTTTAACCGTTCTTGTTTTAAATCCGACAGAAACGTTCCAGTTATAAGCTGAAAAAAATGAAAATTATAGAGTTGTTAGAAAGTCAGATGCGAGAATTTCTAGAAATCCTTATCAAAAATTACCATAAAAGTGACTATTATTTAAAAATTTCTCAAAATTCAGTAAATTATGTTGGAAATTCAAAACAAACTGCATTAGAACGAAAATTGTTTGTTCTATCCGATGAAGCATTGATTGTTTTTCAACGATCATTAGAAATGACACTACAGCCGTAAACGTGCCAAAATGATCGAAAACAACACAAAACTTTAAATAAAAAAAATTCTAGATTAAATTTTAAAATTCTGGCTACGAGGTGCATTGAGTCACCATTACGTTTACCTGTGTGCCAAATTTCATGTCTGTAAGTGCGATATATTCGTCTAGACATCACACACACGCAAACATTGCCTTTTATAAGTATAAGATTATGAATTATTTTGCATGCTTTTTATAGTCAGTCTCTTCGACCTTGAGCTACTCAGATATTGTGTCATACATTTGAAAGTAATCTCCGTGCTGAGTCCCTATCTAGTGCAATAATTTTTTTAACTTTTACTTATTTTCGAACTAGTAAGAAAAAGCATGTGACTAAGGATTAAGGATGTGAAGGTTTAGATTTGTTTCCAGACCTGAGTTCCTTTATACTTGATTCTTGAAATTGGTGTTGACAGAAAGATTAAATGTTCTAATGATTTCACCCGATAAAGAGCGTTAAATTTCCTTTTCATATATATTATTCACTAAAGAAATATGTTTGCTTTTTTCAATAATAAATCGGCTAGATTAGTTGAGACAAAATAAAGGAAATATGCGCCTCGAATTATACCATTCAACATATTTCATTTTGTTTGTAAAATTTGCGATAGTTGTGCGAATTACCTGCTCAAACTGAGCATTAGTCTTCCACATTTAAGTATGCGCTTCAACTGTAATGTAGAATAAATTTACTATTAACCTCCTATATATATATATATATATATATTATTATTATTTTTATTTCTTCCAATTGGACATGGCTTTTTGCTTTGTTTCCCTATTTCAAACTACGGTTTTTGTTCGTATTCCGAGGAAACAATCTCTTTTTAGCATTATTCCTTGAGTTTGTGTTTAGAAAACACCGAATTTATTTATATTTACGCCCGTTCGGGATTTCCCTTGCTGTTGACGCGTACTGGACGTGGGCGTTTTATTCCTTTTTGTTGTTTAGGTTTTTCTGTTTCATATTTATACAAATTTATTTATACAGATTTATACAAATATCAATATTCACACGAGAAAAGTAATACGTAACTGTAGTAAGACAAATGTTGTTAGGCGGAACTTAAGGGATATTTTAAGGGATAAGAGAACTTCATATCACATAAGCTTAAATTGCCGATCGTGACCCTCATGTCTTGAAAAAATTCTCAAGCCTCCTTCTTCCTTCAGATTCTCCTTCGTCGTTAAGTAAAAGTACTTGTTAAGAAAGTCTTCCTGATAATTGGAAAACTGGAAAAAATCAGTTCGACTGGAAAAAAAATCAACTAAATTACATTGTTCCATTTAAAATAAGACTAGCAAAAACGAGGCATGTCCGGAAAGTAAGTACCGTTTTGGAAAAACTTGCATAAAAAATGTTTTTTCAAAACAAAATTTATTTTTACATGAAAGAGCATTTCGAAAACTATTTTTGCACATAGTTACTACCATTGTTCAGACATTTGTCATAGCGAGAAACCAACTTGTCTATACCCTCTTCAAAGAAAGATGCCGTGAGTGAAGACAGACACTGCTGAACACCGTTTTTTGCGTCGTCATCGCTGTCAAAGCGCCTACCTCTAAAATCACGCTTCAAGTTCAAGAACAAACCCAATTTTCATCACCGGTCAGCATTTTGTTTAGGAATTCATTGCCCTCTTCACTGCATCGGGTACGAAATTTCAAAGCACTGTCAAGTCACTTCGTTTTGTGGACATCCGTAAGCATTTTCGGAACCCAACGGGAACACAATTTGCGATAATTTAAGAGATGTGTGACAATCTCATGCAAAACAGTTTTTGAAATTTGTGGAAACTCATCAAAAAGCATTCTTATTGTGAACCGTCTGTTTTCACGAATTTTCTCATTCACTTTTGCAACCAAACCATCATTGACAACAGACGGTCACCCACTCCGTGCTTCGTCATGAACATTGGTGCGTCCATCATTAAATTGTCGAACCCACTTTCTAACCATTCCATCAGTCATTACATTTTCACCATAAATCTCTACAAGCTGACGATGAATTTCAGCTGGCTTAACTTTCTTTGCGTTCAAAAACCGTATTACAGAACGCACTTCACAGTCGGCGGGATCGGCAATCGTCTTAAACATTTTGAATGCTCACCAACACATGTAAACACAACACAATCCAGTTACAATGGCGTCAGTGGACAGACAATGAACCAGAGACACGTGTGCACATGCGCGGAACTGCAACACTAGCGCTGCGGTGGCGGTAGAACGAAACGGTACTTACTTTCCGACACGCCTCGTATAAACCATAAATTAATGAAGTATAATTCCAAATAATTTGTTTGTTTTCTCGTAGAAAACTAAGATGATTGAATGAAGAAACTGACAGAGAGCTAGCATTCAAATAGCAAACTATTAAAAACGTTTTGATGAAGAAAATTAATGAACTTTAATTACCTTCTTCAATTTGTTGCATTCCAACTATGTTACAGAATTTTTTTGCTGCGCTATTATAGATTAATATAAATGAATTATACTATGTTATTATAGTATAACATATAAATAACAATTAATCCACCTACTTCATCATCAGAAACAACATCATTCAACGTAGATAATAATCTTTCGGAGGCCACAGAACTTCCGATTAAAGATAAATATTTTTTGGCTACAAAAAAACAGACGCCGTTTGCAGACAAAATTTTTTATTAAAATATTTATTATTAAAATTTTTTATTAAAATATTTTATTGTTTTTGTAGGAAAACAATCTATTGGCCAATATTTACCTGTTCATAAAGACTCTTTCAAAAATCCGTCAACCAACAGACGCCTCGAGGATGCGGTTGCCGGTGATTGGCCTAAGATGATGAAATTCAAAGCTTTATAATTTGGTAAATTTTATTCTAGTCGAACTTAAAATCGAGCCTATCTTCCAACCCGGTTTTTAGATATAAATAAAATAATGGGTTTAAACCAGGGCAAAAATATAATCGGAAAAAAACGGTTTTCGGTTTAAAACGGTAGGTTTTTCCCATCACAATTTCATATCCATTCAACAGTTCAGTAGCCCAATGGTTACAAGCACGGGGTATGAGACGGTATTCTATGTTTCCCTATTTCTCAATTCCTTAAGAAATTTATAGAATGTTTAGAACTCTTTTTTCCTGTTTGTCACTCTGTATTCAGCGCCATTTTCTTCTCTTTTTCAGGTCGCTTGGATACACAAAAACCGATACACACTCCTTACCTTACAAAACCGAGTTATCACTCGTAGCTCGAGATACAAGGTAAGCCACAACAGCCATAGGACATGGTGGCTGCACATCACCAACGTTCAAGAAAGAGATAGAGGGGAGTATATGTGTCAAATCAATACTGTCAAAATGATGAAGCAAGTCGGATACCTAGAAGTCGTCGGTAAGTCGGTAAAAAGGAAGAAATATTCAAGAATTCTTAAAATGGTTTTAAGGGGAGTCAGTTCCCTATGGACCCCCAAAAATTCGATTTTATATTTTTTATTTTTATATATTTGAAATCTTCGTTTTAAGACCTTTCTAACGATGTAAGTCTTTTGCTAGTGTTCATATTAAAAGTAAGTTAAAATAAATTTTAGAAAAATGTACACAGATTAAAGTAACACAAAATATTTACTTTTAACTTAAATTATCTTAAAATGGTATTTTGGAACTGTGTGTACCTTTTTCTCAAAATCTGCTTTATATATGCTCTTAAAATTTTTACCACCTATTCTATGCATGTATAAAATATTTTCGTGGTTGCAGTCATTAAAGAGCCGAGTTATTAACTAGTTTTCTTTTATTTTCAAAATATTTAAGTCATTTTTAAGGAGAGTGGCTGACATACGTGCATCTTAGTTTAAGTTTTTAAGTGAAAAGAGAACAGAAGATCCTTGAATTTTCCCAGGTAGGGATTTAACATATAGACACGTGATCAAAGTGAAGGGAATAATAGCTATTTTTAGTAAATTACGTAAGTGTTTTAGGGAAAAGTCTAGCGCCAACAAGTCGCTGATTTCGCGATTTATGTGTGCGCATGGAAACGATTAAAATATTCTTTTAGTAATAAATATGCCAAACCAGAGATTTGATATACCTCCAGCGCGGGAAATAAAACGAAACTGGAGTTTAAGAAAAGTGATTTTGGAATACATTAAGACTTTGAAATATATAATATTAGAATTTAAAGTAAAATTGAGATTATTACATGTATATACTAATGTGAAATTGTTTTCTGATATTCCAAAAATATTTCTTAATAGTGCTGATCTTTTGTTAGGAAAAGGCATTTTTTGAAAAATTCATGGTGACATTCAGTTGAAAATTTAAGGAAAAAAATCAATATTTATGTAAGATTTTCACCTCAATATAGAGACAAGTGTCGACTTACACTATACAAAAAATCTATATCCGTATCTATAATAGATTGTGAGAAAAGCTACATAGAAAATGGTCAATTTAACATTGGCTGTATAGGGGGTACTAACTCCCCTTAAAGAATTTCATGCGTATGCTTACTATTTTAACTTGTCTATTTAAGCAGCTTTTATCTATATCATTTTAAGACTATGATTGATGCGAGTCCACATGTCCTCAATATAGAGGCATGTCACCTCAATATAGAGACAAGTGTCGACTTACACTATACAAAAAATCTATATCCGTATCTATAATAGATTGTGAGAAAAGCTACATAGAAAATGGTCAATTTAACATTGGCGGTATAGGGGACGCTAACTCCCTTTAAATAATTTAATGTGTATGCTTACTATTTTAACTTTTACGCGAGTCCACATGTTCTGGGACTCAGCAGACTTGATTGAAGTAAATCCCGGTTAATCGAACACTGGTTAACGGAAACCAGGGTAACCGAAATGTATCCGAGTTCGCAAATCCAAAAAACTCGTTCTGTAGTTCACGGAAATAATCGTGAAGGCGAGACTTTTCTGCAATGATTTTACCACATTTTTCTTTTAAGCCTCCCCAAGAAGGTCACTGATTAATTTTAGAATGCTAAAATTAAAATTATTGGGTAGCAACAATATTCATAACGGTACTGTTAACCAGTCTAAAGCGCATTGCGCCCGATTTCGCCGGTGCGAATATTGCCCCAGACAGAGGGTTAAATTTAATAAAGAACATAAGTGTAGCCTAGAAAGAGAGTTTTGAATTCGTTTCATACTCAAAGATTTCAGAATTATATACTGTAATTAGATAAAAAATATTCATAAATGTCCATAGCTTAACCGAAAAAATAGTTATCTGAAACGGTCTCGCCATTTAGTTCAGTTAGCCGGGGATGCACTTAAGAAAATTTTAATTTTTCATAAATGAGACGTTATCGACCCTAAAAATTTCCCTATTCTGAGGTAAGCATCGTATTGAAATGGAAAATAGGTTTTCTTTCAAAACCATGGATTAAAGAATTTTCAGTTTCCCACTTCTAGATAGCACTTCTTGTGAAATGGTTCTCTTTCAATGTTTATAAAATAAGATGCGTAGCTTAGTGTAGAGAAAATTTTGGTTTGATCTACTCTGAATCAAAGCTCCTCAATGGTTATTATCAATAGTACTCTTATTCTACTTTCAATTCGTAATTAATACGCATTATAACTGGTTCACTGGCATGATTGGTTCATTTTAAGACTATGATTGAGTTATGTTAAGGCTAGGGACTCTTCTTCTCTCAACCCTATCGTTCATTTTTATCATTCATTTCCCCATATTCTGGAATTTATATCACAGATAATGGATGTTCCTATAGCAACTGGTATTTTTAAAAAAAAATTCTGGGCAGGAATACTTTATTTCTAACAACTGTGTAAAAGATGAATGTTTATGAAATAGTTTACTTTCAACATTTATAAAATATGAGGTTTTAACAAAAATTGTTGTTTTATATTACTCAGCCCCCCTTTTCATTTTAAATTCATTCAGAATCTAAATAATTTCTTTTATACCTTATGACCCGCAGTCGGCAATTTTAAGAACATTCAAAATTCGATTGTAATTGTTAAGCCTAAATGGAATTATCAGACGCGTCTCGCCAAAAAATGCGATCACGCCAAGATAATTTCGCCTGCCGTATAAATCGTCTGAATCTTCATAACAACGACAACCTTTCGCTCATATATATTTCTTTGCCAAATTGTAATATTTATCGCCAGGTTATTTTGAGTTCCATCTTTTTAGTTAGAACGAAATGAGTTGGAAAAAATATTTTAATTTGATGCCTTATTTAATAGTGAAATTTTCTCGATGATATTTTTTAAATAACCAATCTAAGGATTCAATTTTTCTCTGTGCATTTTTGGTGCCATCTTTCTCAAAATATATCGATATGCCGCATAAAGATAAGTGAAATAATTGAGCTAGCGATGTTTTGTTAATTCAGCAGATTGCGGACCATTTTATCCACATTAACCTCCAATTTGTCGCACCTTAAGAATTGTGCTAAAATTTTGTACACCAGTGTATCTCCTCGAGAGTCGAATTATGATGTCGGGTGACCCTAAAAACAATGCTGTCTTCACAATGAATAACATTTGCTGAGCTTTTAAAAAATGCGATGAAGAGAAAATCTTAGAATTTTTTTTATTTGTTGAGAGCGTAGTCTAGTGTTCACAAAACTACTAGTATAAAAACAATTAAATTCCTGGTTTAGATAATACATTCTAAAATTAATAGATTAACAAACTACAGCTAATTTCAAAGTTTTCTTCACTTTTTTTTTACTTTTTGTGCTGAATAATTTCTAGGGTTTATTTAAACACTCATTTTAGATACTTTTAGAGAATTGTATAATTACAATTCGAGCTTCGAGGTGCATCGAGTCACCATTAAGACTACCTGTGTGCCTAATTTCATGGTTGTAAGTGCGATATATTCGTCTGGACATCACACACACACGTACGCACACACACAAACATTGCCTTTTATAAGTATAGATATCCATTACAAGCATCGCACATATATAATTCTCTCGCAAGTTTAAAAATGACTCGATATAATAAATAATGTCTAATAACGGATGACAAAGAATCTCGATCACATCTGACGAGAGAACGAAGTCGAAAGTAAGTGTGAACAAAGTAGCTTTATTGCTGTTATTGCTTCGGAATTTAATTTGCATTGTGAAGCTCTAAAAATATTAGACGCTGCAAATGCTCCCTATTAGCACAAAATGCCCAATAATACTGTTGCGACATCTTCACGACATTGTGCGGCATTCAGAATACCGAACGACATTGTGCAGCATTCAGAACATCGAACGACATTGTGCGGCATTCAGAATATCGAACAACATCGTGGATATATCCTAGAATATATTGTGTTAAAAGGGGTGGCAAAACTTATTGATTTGAAGCTGTGAGAATAACTATTGTAGATGACTGTTCAAAATATTGGACCCGGAAGTGTTAATGTAGGATTCTTTACAAAGTGTCTGTCTCTTGGCTTTCTAAAGGGTAGACGGTTATGCCTACAGTGGCCAAATTTGGAAAAGATTTATTTTGGAGAGACGGAATGCGTTTTAATTGATTAAAAATTAATCGAATCTTTCACATCTTTGTGCTAAAATGTTATCGTATAAAATGACTTTTAGACCATTCAATAAATTATAATTTCAATGATACAAATTTCAATAGGAATCATAATTTTTTCTAATTTTTAAGATTTAAAACGTATGATTTGCAAAAACACTTTTCATTATTGTAATTACGTCAAGGCGATTTCTTTGTTTCGTGGAAGTTTTCAGTTGCATCTCTTCCTCGGTTTAAAAAACGTTATAAATATAGCCTCATTTTATTTTTTGTGCATGCTAACTTAAAAACTGATTATCTTCTTATTTTCGCAAGTTTACTTAAAAACAGATTATCTTTTTACGGATGTTTATTACATTTTATGATTATTTTATTTCTAATGTTAAAATTAGTAATAAATCCTTTTTAAAATTAAATCTTGACCCTTTGTTCTCGGAAAAGTAATTAGATATATAATTATTCATTGATTAACAAGAGCTCATATTATTTCTTTGGAACATAAAAAATATGTTTGTGTAAGTTCATTTTTCCTTAAAAATTATTCTACAACTTCTTACAACTTTGTATGTAATTTTATACCATCGAAATTAAAAAACGTCAAAATGATGCACCGTCTTGAATGGTGACTGCAGAATCACCTCTGGAGTGCAAAGGGTTAATATAATTAGTAACATTACTTTCTCTTGTAGTAATAGGATGCAATTCACTTTCAATGATGCCTCGTCATTTTTTTCATTATTTGAAATTCATGTGTAATCCTTTATAGATTCGAATTTTTTTGTATTGAATGAAAAGCATTTTTAAAAGTCTATTTTTCGATTATGTTTTGAAAGATTTACTTTTTATATAGGATTTATAACTAATATTACACCTACTGCAAAATAATCTTCTCCAGATATTGAATTTTAGTTTCATGTGTTATAAATACCTTAAATGTATAATTTTATAATTTATAATTAGCTAAGTACTGTGTATTTCTTTTAATTAGAATTAAACATGACCAAGATAAAAAATATTCAATACATTAATATTTTTAGACAGTTATTCGATCTCTATCTTTTATTAACTTCGATAGATGCAATTGACTTCATATTTATTACAATTGCAATAATAGATACAATTAACTTTAATCATTAACTTCAATAGATACAAAACATTCAAAACATTTTTATTTTGTTCATGTGTCAAAATTCGTTTCAAAAGTTAATACATATCCTGTTTTTCGCTTCTTTCTTCGTTACTGGCCGTTGGAATATTTAAAGCCTAAACTAGATAATTTTATTATAAAGTTAACTAGATATAAAGTTTACTAGATAAATAAGTTGTAAATTTTAAAGCAGTGACATAACTTAATCAGTTCTTTGAATATAATGAAATGGTCTAACCGGTCACCGAATGTGGCTATTTTCAAATATATACAGTTTGAAAAAATTTGAAATGTAGGGCACATAATGCGCTGCACAATGTTTTGAAGAAAATACAAATTGTCTTGTTTTAATAATACAGGGTGGTCATAAATTATTTTACCCATTTCAAAAATTAATTTTAAAAACCCTATAATGTACCATTTGCATTCTTTTTTTAATGAAAGAGTAGTTTAAACAGTTTTTTTCAGATAGGTAACGTGCCGTTACGGCGCTATAAATCTTCTACAGCGGGAGATTTCCAACGCAAGTGTCAAAATGACTACCGTGCAGCAGACGGTACGTCTTTGGTTCTACGGAAAGAACAATTGTAACAGTTCAAAGACATTTTCGCATAGAGTATCGAAATAGTGAGCTTCCAAGTAAGAACTCCATCAAGCGTTGAAATGAGCAATTTTAGGGAACAGGGAAGGTGCTGAATGGCAATCGGTCTCAGACGTAGTTGTTGATGATAATTAACGTGCCGTTACGGAGCTATAAATCTTCTGCAGCGGGAGATTTCCAACGTAATTGTCAAAATGATTACCTTGCAACAGACGGCACGTCTCTGGTTCTACGGAAAGAACAATTTTAATAGTTCAAAGTCATTTTTGTATAGAGTATCGAAATTGTGAGTCTCCAAATATGAACTCCATCAAGTGTTGGTATGAGCAATTTATGGGAACAGGAAAGGTGCTGGATGCCCATCTGTCTCAGACGAAGTTGTTAAACTAGTGAAGAAGACATTCATTTCTTAATTGCTTATACCAACGCTGAATGGAGTTCTTACATGTAATTTCGGTACTCTAAGCTGAAACTGCTATGAACTGTTACAATTGATCTGCATTCGTGGAACCAGAGACGTGCCTTCTGCTGCACGGTAGAGATTTTGACACCTGCGTTGAGAATCTCCCGCTGCAGCAGATTTAGAGGTCCGCAGTAATTGGTTACCTATTTGAAAAAACTATTAAAACTATTTTAAATACCCTCTCATTTTTTAGAAGACGAAGCTTCTACATTATAGAGTTTATTTTTACTTAATTTTTGAAACGAGTCCATTAATTTATGACCACTCTGTATATAGTATTTAATACCGTTAAGAATAAATAAACGAAAAGCTCAAAGTGCTATAAATATTCCAGAGGAGAAATCAATGCTGCTTTGCTAAAAGACTAAAATATCGCAACTTCCTTCTGGATGAAAATATAAATAAAATAAAGAATAAATCTTCTCCTTTAACCTTGTATACATTGACTGTAAGAGCAGTTTATAAGCGCATTTTTCATATGCATTAGAAAATGCCACTCAAAAATCCTTTCTGTACTTTTGCATAAAAACAGCGAACGTCTGCGATTCTTTTGCACATCATTCCACATCTTCACAGGCTATTTAACCGAAACTCAAGGGAGCCCCTCCAACAACGGAAGAAAAGAAAGAGAGCGCGGCGGATTTTAATACAAAATCCATTATAAAGCAATCATGGATTAAAATGAGTGGCATTGTTTTTGCGATGCATTCTGCATAAAAGCATTATCTCGGAATCTTGAGACAGCCGCATAGTATAAAAGATAGTCGTAGGAGGAATTCAAGTTAAAAGAACAACATCACAAGACTACTATTTCCTTCTGCCAGGAAAAATGAAAGATTGCGTTTTTGCTACATATTAAATTCACGAGAAAATGCTCTCTAGAGTTACAAATTGCTTTCATAAACAAAATGCGATAAACCGCGAAAAGTACAGTAAACGTTTTGATTTAAAGTGCTATTCGAATTGATTGTTGTACGACTGCCTGAAAAAACATTATTAATGGTTTTTACCGGCCTGAATAAAATAGGATTACCCATGCCAAGACGAAACGAGAAAAGCTGAAATGTCAATAAATGTTGAAATGTTCATTTATCATACGCTTCCAAATTGTTAGCTCCAGAGAGCTCGGAGGAAAGTTGGTCTGCGTAATCGTGCAATCCTGGAAGAACTAATTTAAAACTACTTTGGCATTCCCCTTCCAAGGAGTCTTATTATTTCTAATTCACAGAGCTGGAAACATTAATTACCATCTTATTAATCATATCTAAGTGCGTGATCTATGACTAATTCTTTATGATTAATTATGCAAAAATCAATTTTTCCTGCATTTGCTCGTAAGCCATATCAGTGAGAGGGAAAGCTTTCGTTAATAGTTTGCCGACGAAATTGGAATAATCAAAACATATTGAATTTTAAATGTGATATGAGGAATACATTTCGAGATGGAAATTTCATGTTACTTTTTTAATAACCTTCTTCATAACAGTAGTCAAATTATTTCTTTTTGAAATCAATTAATATCTCGATCAAATTATGAAACATTTGATTATCAATTAATTCAAAATTTTCAGTCCTTGAAATATACGTCTTCCATTTTCAGCAATGTGCATTATTATTTACCTAATGAAAGAAAAACATTGATTTTTAATAACGTTAATATTTACTTAACCTTCAAATCATATATGCATGCATTTATTTATTGAACTTGTAATTTTCACAATAATAAATTTATATATAACTTAAGGTTCGGAAATATCGGTTCACACAAATGATAAAAGCAGTGGAAGATATTAGTTTCCATTTTTTTCAAAATTTTTAATTTCACTAAGAACTGTTTCCTGAAGATGAAGTTACTGATATTTGTCGTACCTTTTGATAAAGAAATAGTATTTCGATACAACTAATATCGCAAATCCTTCTGATAAGGGAAAGCTGCATTTCGTGTTTCATCGATATAATTTTATTAATAATTGCTAATTTCACTAAAAATTGAACTACACAAGAAACTATGAGCTTCGCCCCTTCGATTCGAACCCCCAACAACTCACTTCATACCCAGTCGCTTTAGCCACTCAGCCAGAGGGACTTTGATAGGAGAATATAGACTGCACTAATAGATCGTGCATCTACACGTTTTATAAAATCATTTTTAAACTGTTTTATTGATTTCATTAATTTTTTAAAAACTTTGAGTTGAGAATATGATTTTAAGTCAAAGAGAGAGAGAGAGAGAGCAATTTTCGCAAATAACAATGGTTTGCTAGTAGAATAAATTATGAAATTAGTGTTCAAAAATAATTACGTTTAAAAATATGGGACAAAAAGTAAGTAATTATTTTACAACAAACATTGACTGTTTTTCAGGTTTAATTTTGTTTATGAACGTTGAAATTTAAACATTAATATAAAGGCGATATATAGCTTTCTTTAAAGTGCCAGTTCTATATTTAGTAAAAAAAGATGGAGAATTGTTCACACTTTTTAATAAGAAGACACAAATTATCTCTGATTTATTTAAGTAATAAAAAGAAGGACGGTCTAAGAGATGCTATTAAAAACGGATGTTTTTTAAAACAGAGACGTGTAAATGTGCCGTAATCCTTTACAACAAACTTGTTTTGAAATTGTGGTGTAAAGTTTGTCATAAAGAACTTCTCAGCAAACTTGTTTGGCAAGTGGGTTGGTCGATTATCTTTTTTTACTTTGCCGGAAGTTTACTGCAAAGTTGCAGCAGCAAGTTTGTCA
The DNA here is from genome assembly GCA_013235015.1 of Araneus ventricosus. NCBI lineage: Eukaryota > Metazoa > Arthropoda > Arachnida > Araneae > Araneidae > Araneus > Araneus ventricosus. The sequence goes on along the minus strand of BGPR01008042.1, from coordinate 16,039 downwards.
TGACAAGCTAATATGAAAACAAATCGCACTTGCTGCAAGTGTACAAGCTATCTGGGATGGCGCTTTTCTCTCTAAGCTTTGTCGTATATTGACAAGAATCGAATATGCAGTACCACTTCCCGTTGACCGTCTTGGTAAAAAATTTTAGCTGATCTCAATCTGTGGTGTACGCATTAGGTACTAAATTTCGTGCTTGTTGTGTGTTTGAGTTACAATAGTCGCCGCTGTTAGAGATCATGGATGTAACGATCAATCGATTGTACTGATCAAAACAGAATGGAACATATATCCCATTTCTAAATGCTTAGAATGTTCCTTGATCGAGTTTCACGAATGATTATGCAATATGGCGCGTTTCTTTCTAAGCTTCATCATATTGTGGCCAGAATCGAATATACAGTACCTCTTCCCGTTGACCGTCTTCGTAAAAAATTTGAACTGATCTCAATCTGTGGTGTACGCATTAGGTACTAAATTTCGTGCTTGTTGTGTGTTTGAGTTACAATAGTCGCCGCTGTTAGAGATCATGGATGTAACGATCAATCGATTGTACTGATCAAAACAGAATGGAACATATATCCCATTTCTAAATGCTTAGAATGTTCCTTGATCGAGTTTCACGAATGCTTATGCAATATGGCGCGTTTCTTTCTAAGCTCCATCATATTGTGACCAGAATCGAATATACAGTACCTCTTCCCGTTGACCGTCTTGGTAAAAAATTTGAACTGATCTCAATCTGTGGTGTACGCATTAGGTACTAAATTTCTTGCTTGCTTGTGTTGAGTTACAATAGTCGCCGCTGTTAGAGATCATGGATGTAGCGATCAATCGATTGTACTGATCAAAACAGAATGGAACATATATCCCATTTCTAAATGCTTAGAATGTTCCTTCCTCGAGTTTCTCGAATGCTTATGCAATATGGCGCGTTTCTTTCTAAGCTTCATCATATTGTGACCAGAATCGAATATACAGTACCTCTTCCCGTTGACCGTCTTGGTAAAAAATTTGAACTGATCTCAATCTGTGGTGTACGCATTAGGTACTAAATTTCGTGCTTGCTGTGTGTTTGAGTTACAATAGTCGCCGCTGTTAGAGATCATGGATGTAACGATCAATCGATTGTACTGATCAAAACAGAATGGAACATATATCCCATTTCTAAATGCTTAGAATGTTCCTTGATCGAGTTTCACGAATGCTTATGCAAATGTCGTTTCTTTCTAAGCTCCATCATATTGTGACAGAATCGAATATACAGTACCTCTTCCGTTGACCGTCTTCGTAAAAATTTTAACTGATCTCAATCTGTGTGTACGCATTGGTACTAAATTTCTTGCTTGCTGTGTGTTTGAGTTACAATAGTCGCCGCTTTTTAGAGATCAGGATCAACGTCAATCAATTGTTACTGATCAAACAGAATGGAACATATTCCATTTCTAAATGCTTAGAATGTTCCTTCCTCGACTTCTACGCACGCTTATTCAATATGGCGCTTTCTTTCTAAACTTCGTCTTATAGTGGCAATGAGAAAAACCACCCATGTGTTTCTGGTGATGAACAATTCGCTTGTAATGATCGATTTCGATAAAATAACGCCACAGAGCATGGGAGCAGTGACATTGAAATGGGACCAGAAGAGAGGCCGCCTTCAGTCTTAGAAACTCTGCAGGCTTTTTGTATTTTAAGATAAGTTCAAAAGGACGATGAATATTTTGATAAGCATTAATTTTATGGAGTTTTGACCAACGAATGTCTCAATATTGAAAAAATGGCGGGAGGCTGACTTTTTCAAACAACCACTCATGTTAAAAGGACTACTTTAGTCGCGTGACTCTTTTCGAAATTTGTTTTGTATCTTTTGTTGTTACCCTTTGTCTCTAAAACAAGACATTAGTTGTGTTTCCAATATCTGTAGTTACCGAGATATAAAGGATCGCGTCACCAATTCAAGAGTATTTTTGCCCAACTTTGCGACTCAGTAGTCCTTGAGCTAATTCTCTCTGAAATAAGACATTAGTTATGTTTTTAACATATGTAGTAACCGAGATATATAGGATCTGCTCATACAACGGCTTTTGTAGCATTTTGGCGTGTGAATCAAATTCCTTCTTGAAACCCCATTGGGAGGAGCGTAGTCCTGCATCAAAATATTTTGCTCACAGTAACTTTTTAAAGAAAACTTACAAAACTTAATGTGCATGATTTTTTTATTCAATTCTGTACATTGTATCCTGTTTTTTGTCTAATTAAAATGAATTGATACACACCAGTAATGTTGTGTGGTCTGTTTTGTCTTATATCCTTGTATGTCTTATATGTCTTATATCCTTATTATTTTTAAGACATGTTGGAGCTATTGATGAATCGGAGATACTGATCACCTTGACTTTGGCTCATAGTGATTACTACAAGCGTTGCCGACTGTATAACATTTAGACATACAAGGATGAATAAGCAGACCGACAGTGGGTCAACTCGATGTCGGATTTGATTGCATCAAATCCGACATCGTCAATTTTGTTACACATCTACAATTCTTCTGATAAAATCATAAATCATATTACATCCATATGTCTCGCTCTGTATTTGTATTATTGTGTTCACATCATCAGGGGGGATCAGACAGATAGACTTCACTTAGATGGATTTTATACGAATTTTATTCCAAATGTACGATTTTTTATAAAGATTGTAAACCAATTCCATTCTTTCAGCTAGTTTGGTTTTTGAATTAACGTGTTTTCAGACAAACTGACCGACCTATAGACAATGATTCGACCATACATAGTAAACGAGAATTTTCTTTAGAAGTCAAAAATTTCTAAAGAGGAGATTCATAAAAATATCGATGTCCAATCTTTTGACAATTACTATACTTTCTTTTTCCATACCCGTATACGAGAATTTAATTCACATATAGAGAAAAATAGACCAGAGTCGTGTTTGAATCCCAGTTGCGTTACAAGAATAAATGTCTGTCTGGATATACTGTTTTCCAGTCAGATGTTTCCGACATTAAAACATTAGACAAAAGCAGAAATATTTCGTCATTGCGAAAGCCGTCTGTCTGGAACCGGGTATCAACAACCTATTCCTTGCTACTTTGCCTGCGCCTTGCAGCATTTCTGATAGTATCCATTTCTAAATTGCAGAATAAAATTCTTTAAATAGAGAAGGTAGAATATCCCTTTATGCAGTTCTTTAAATATGTCTGTGATTTCATTATAATGCACTCGTAGACATTAAAACATTAAGATTTCCGAACACGTTCGAAAGTCGATTTTCGACCAAAATTATATTTTTAATTTTTGATGTTTTCGATAGTTCATGCATTTACCTTTCTAAAACATATTTACTTTTGTCGGTACGTTAATTAGAAGATGAGATATTAATTGTTTTATAACAAACCGAAAACCGGAAGTGGACGTTTAATTAACCGGAAGTTGTCATTTAAAGGGTCAGAAACCTGTCAAAAATTCTTTTAAACTCCTTTTTTGCAAGCTAATATGATGTCAGTATATTTTTAGGAATTTTTTTTAAAGTTTAGATACATAATTTGAGCGCGTGGAAAAACTAAAATTTGATTTTTCTCAAAATTAGATTTTATGCATATTTTTCAAACTTCAAACATGATAACTCGAGATATTATCGTTCGATTGTTCTGAAATTTTGTGAACACTTTCTTCAAATGTTTCTCTAGTGAATGTACTGGAATAATGTATATTGTAACAATATTTTTTTAAATTATGGTCTTTTATTTGAAAAATGACATAGAAAATTTGCTGAAAATCTTATAATGATTGTTCGATTAGCTCTATAATTTTTATTTATCCAAAGAATGTTAAGATTCTAGTACAAGCACTAGTCCATAGTATGTAGTTTATTTTAGTATTAGTTTTATTTGAATTATTACAAAAGTTTGACCTGTAGCATGTTTGAAGTTTTGGGAAATTTCCTCTAAAAAGCAGCAGAAATTCAAGAATTTTGTAAATTTATAATAATTTATACTCAAAAATCATACGCTAATATTAATCTTTACTAAATTCGAATCTAAAAAAAAAATTTTGGTGTTTCTATTTCACAATTTAAGAAAAAAGTGCTCCGAACGTGTTCGGATACCTTAAATTTACATTAAGAAATGCAATATTAAACTATATTCATGCAAACATCATGTACTTAACAAACCTCTAATGCATTGATACAAAGATGTAATGTCGCTTTCCAGCCTCGCTAGTCTTATAGTTGGGGAGGAAGTTTTACAGGGGTAATCATGGAGTGACGGGCAGCGGCCACGCCTGGACCTCTGACCTTCGTGACAAACTTGGTGACATTGGCGACAAATCGAGGGTACCCGAAAATGCTATTACTTTCTCGATATTTCTATTAGGGGCCGAGATCCAGGTTTTTCCTGAAAATTTTATGTGACGTCACGGTCTATCGGGGAGAGTATAAAAATACCACGCTTGGATCACAGGGTATGTTGGGTATGTTGATCGACTGGAACGACTTTGGAGTTTCGTCTTCAGAGCGAGCTAGAAAGCCGGTGAGCTGAGCGCTATTGAAAGTGCTATTATTGTCATTATTAGTGATTTGCTGACTGTTTGTGCTGCTAAATCTGAAAGTGCTGAACTGTTATTAGCTGTGAATTGTTGTCAGTATGCGTTGCTAATCTGTGCAAGATTTATTGTTCCTGTTAGCTGTGCTGCGTGTTTTCCTGCATATTTGTGAATAAACCTTCATTCTCCTCTATCCTGCTTGTTGGGCTGTTTACACCATACACCCACAGAACGATTTTTGTTACAATATGATGAAATAATTAAAGAAATTTTAAAGACATTCGATGAAAGATCATTCAAAAATGTTCCAAAAGATTTTGTCTATACATAGTACAAACCCATTAGATCCTTTTTTTAAAAAAATAAATCAGTCTTTCATAACTGTAGCTGCATTGCTTAACTATAAATAAATAAACCAATAGAAAGCATAAAATAAAGCGAGGAAAGTTAAATTTCGAAATGGTTTTATATTTTGCATCAAAAACGTCTCAGTTTACTTCACTGTAATATGTTTTACCGGAGAAGAGTTCGTATCTTATTATAACGTAATTTATTTTAAGAAGCGTTTCGCAAGATGTAATTTATAATGCAGAAACTGATTAGAAAATACAAGCTTAGGTAAAAATAAAAATATTTGAAAACAAACTTAAGAACTTGTCGTCAGTTTAGATAATAGTGACTGCCAGAAAAGCCGATCCAATTATTGAAAATTCTACGAAGTTCTTAAAAAAATAACGTTTTTCTACCTGAGACAACTTTATAAGATCTCCACCGGTGCGAAAGAAAATAAATGAAGAAAGAGAAAAAAATGGAAGAAAAAAGAAAAACCTAAAACGAAAGTAGTTCGACCTTAATCCTTGTACTATCAATGAGAAAGTTTTCTTTCTGACTAACTTTTTCTCGCATTTTTACCTAATTTGGAACAAGCTGATTTAGAAAAGTGATCTTGCGGTTAAGGTGATTGTCTTTTGACTTGTTTTCGTTTTATTTATTTATCTTTTTTTCCCCTTTTAATTCAGGTCAGCAACTAACGGTATGAATTCGGCAATTGATCGCTGCATGGCTGTTTACTATAGAATAAATTCCAACAAAAGATCCTATTTAAAATTCCACAATCGTTTCAGATGAATTGGGGGAGGGTGTAGTTATAAGTGAACTTTTTTCTAGCCGGTTAAATGAGTTCATTAGTTTTATGCAAATAAATTTTGCTACCTTCCTTTCATGTCGAAAAGAAACGTCATACATGTAAACTGTTTAAAGACTATTTAACCGTTTCGTTAGGGGTAGCACAGGTCTTGCTTTAGCAGATAAAATATCTGCGTACTGATTGGTTCAAAAGTTTTATCTCTAAAGCATAAGGGTTATACTCTCCGCACGTAACTTCTCTGACCATCCTCCTATCAATCTTTAGATAATTTTAATTCCCCGTACTGTTGTATCACTTCACGCCGGCCAAAATGAGTTTATTAGTTTTTTGCAAATAATTGCAAATAAATTTTGTTACCTTCCTTCATGTTGAAAGAACGATACATGTAAATTTTTAAAAGACTATTTAACCGTTTCGTTACTTATAAACAGGTCTTGCTTTTGAGATAAAGAATATCTGCTACTGATTGGTTCAAAGTTTTATCTCTAAAGCATTAGTGCTTTCACTCTCCGCACGTAACTTCTCTGACCATCCTCTTATCAATCTTTAGATCATTTTAATTCCCGTACTGTTGTATCACTTCACGTCAATGTAATTATGCTAGTAACAACAGTTGAACACTCAGATAGCCGCATTGATCCATGAGCGGAATCAATCCGCATACAAAGACTACTAACACCCGCGTACATATACGCCACAATGACAACTCATCTATCACGATCGAGAGATATTTCAGTGGCTGATTTATAGTGGCAACCATTGAGCCAAGAATTGTCCCACGGATTCAATGGAGATTAATCCCCCTACACCGAGTAGGTGATCTCGGCGGTTTATAAACATTTTCCCATACAGCGTTTAAGGCCAGTCTGAGTCCGGTTGAGCTCTTTTGAGGGATGTTGAGGTTTAATTGCTTAGAACTAAGCGCGGTAGGGCGACCAATTATCTCCACCAGCCCATTCCCGAGCCCTCAAAGGGAAGGTTATAGCATGACAGGTGGTGGTGGGGTAAAATGACCACCCAGGTTGAGGAGAGTCCACATGTCATATCTTCCCTAAGGGACTAGAAGAAGAAATTACGTCTCGGGATGTTAGGGTTAAACCCTAACAAATCAAATGGACCTAGATTTTGAAACGGTGAAGTCAATCTTTTTCCAAATTTCTTTATTAACGAGGGAAGCGCGGAGAGTGCTTCACATATGACCTAGCCCTCAAAGAAACTCAGATTCCTAGAAAACCTAGCCACCCCTGTTCATTCCTTCTCATCAGTGCTTAGATTAGTCACCCCTCCCCTGCAATTTCTGAGTATTTGGAAAGTTTTTCCGAATTTTCGTCCCCTAATACGTTGGTCGTTACTTAGGGTTATTGAATGACCCTTGCGATCTTCTCCCGTTTGCTCACAGACCAGTTATTTCAATGTGCATAGGTAGCACCATTTTTCTTCTTGAAAATTGAAGATTTCAACATTTTCATAACATATGCCGGCTTCATAGCAAAAGATGAAAGAGACGTTTACATAAACTTTTGCTGAGGTTGAAACTGATGCAAGATCCAAGACTTGACAAGATAGCAATGTGACCTGAGGATGATTTGAAGATAGTTTTTTCAGATCATGAAGTCGAAGTTGAACGTGATCCGAATTTGAACGAGGACTGGAGATCTGGAATGAAGGAAGGTGTTAATAGCTTGAGAATGGTTTCATTAATATATGCATAAGATGGGGAAAAAACAAATTTAGGCAGAATATTCTGTCATAATTATTATTTGCACTTACCTAGAACAAAAGGCCAGATGGAAAAATGCGTACAGCACATATAACGAAGAGTTTGGAGTTGTTCATCAACGATAATGATCAGTTAATTGTAGAGTGCTTACACGTATATTTATCGAGAAACGCATTAAACTTTTCACGTGAAAGCGATCACGAAAACGCCCTCTAGATCGTCTTGTTAGTGGATAATAAGGGATAGATTTGATTTTGTATAAGGTATATTCTTAATTCTATATCAGAGTCAAAAGCGCTTCATTTTTTCCAACTAAAATATAATGTAGTTTTAACAGCGCAGGCTTGAATTTCATTTGAGTGTTATTTTACGCACATATTCCGCGTTTCGTTCAGTGGGCAGCGTTCTTTTCGGTCAAAATTATATTATATGCACTCGTAATATGCTAATATAACGTGAATCATAATCATCTTTGTACTCAGCGTTCCTTTGATTTCTCTAATGTTCTTCTTACTTTCTACATCATCAACTTTTGTGCGATTTATTAGGCATACACGTGCGCCATATTTTCATCCTGATTTTACTTCTTAGACCGATTTAGGAGATTAATTTGTAGGTAGCCTCATGAGAAATAATCAAATTACAGATATTTTCGTAGCCTTACTTTTATTTTTTTTAGGTTGTTTTAAGGGGCTTACCATTGAAACAGTGTTATATTTATAGTATAGCAATATACATATATATTTTATTCATTTTCTTCCTATCTGAGAAAATATATTTAATGTTGCAAGAATACTTTCTCAGATATTGGCTCAAATTACTTGTACTTAATGTCTTTAGACTCTGGACTTTTGATTAATTTTGGAAGTTAATGATTTGCAGTAAACACTATATTAGTTTTTGAATTATCTCAAGCTTTACTCTAGGAAATTTTTTAGCGACATATGGCTTTCGATCGTTTGAGTTGAAAAATTTACCCATGGACAGACAGCGCATAGCAAATTCATGGCCATGGACATTTAGTCTGAGTTCATGAATAATGTCGAATACTTTTTTTCCCACATTACTCATTTACTCAATAAGCGAGCAATGAAAAAAAACTTTTAATTGTTTTGAATGATATTCACCCTAAATGTTGCTGCAAATTGTTCGAGTTAAAGGGTGATTATTTTTGTCTTGGCGACGACTTCTTTCCTTCTTTAGGAACAGATAGGTATATATTATAGATTCAGTAATTTTTCATTAAAAACAGATTATGATTTAAATAAAAAAGCGTTTTGGTGCTCAAATTAAATAAAACCTAGAAAGTTAGAAAAATTATTTTCTTAAGCATTATTTCTATTTCACAATGGATTATAAATATAAAAATTTGAGGCTCTCAAGTAACAAATAAAATGTCCAGGATTGAAAAATGAAATAGGAAGAATGGCAATATTAACCTACTCATAATTTCATTGAGGGAAAATTGCATTTTAACGCAGTTAAGCATATTTTATGTTCATGTCAAATCTTTTTATACTCAAAGACAAGACCCCTTTGGTGCACATATCGTTGATTTAATTGACATCACTTTGGGATATTTGATATTTAAAGAAAACATTGACCTAAGTGTCGTTCAATGTTTTTCTTCCTGAAGGTATCCATTGATTCGGAGACATTTTTTTGAAAAAAACATATATATTTTTAATGATTATTTCTATAGCTGCATATGTTTTAAAACTATGATAATATTGACAAATTAGGGTTAAACCAAAATAATATTTTTTTTTTAAAAAATTAAGAAATTTGAAGAAATAAGCCTAAAATATTTCCCTTACATAACGTCCTCATAGACACAAATCATATTCTAAATATACATAAATCTTGTAGAATACATTTTGATGACAGTTATTTGTGTTTATGCTTCAAAATTTTAATATATAGTTAAATATGTAAAAATATTTGCCCTTCTTAGCAATAGACAAATCCATATTCTAAATATACATAATCCTTGTAGGAGTACATTTTGATGACAGTTATCTGTGTTATGTTCTAAAATATTTCTTGTAGTTCAAAATAGCTTTGAGATATAGCTGAACATAGTTACTAAACTGGTAATTTTTCATAAAAAAATGCTTTCGTTTATATTTACACCTAAAAAAATAATACTTGATTTTAAAATTGATCTAGTTTTTAGAGGAAAACATCGCTGTTACAGAAAACACTCTCAGAAAAAAAATTTGCTATCAATACTTGAATAACTTTTGAGAAATCATTAATATATCGACAGTTTTCTTTTAAAAATATCATTTCTCTAGAAAACACATTCAAAGTTTTCATGCAACATAAAATAATGCTTATAGTTCGGTAATAAAAACAGCTGTAACTCCATTTGTAATTCACGTAGAGTAAAAGGAGCTGCTTAGAAAAAAAGCTGGTTAAACAGGCTACAAAATTAAGTCATAAAATTTGTTTGAGAATTTCATCCAAAAAAGGACGATTTTAAAACCAGTCAGATACCTTGTGAATCTAACTTTAAAATGATTTAATTTTAACAGTTGCTATTTGTTTTACAATTTCAGATCTGAACATAACTAATGTTTGGCGTATTATGTCCCAATTGGCCCTGTGCCTTTAAAGTAAACTTCGAGGGAAAATTAATTTTAAAAAATAAGAAATCTAAAATATTCATTAAATTATTTTAATATTTCTCTTATTTATTTTCAACCTGAAAAATTCCCAAGAATGTATTTTCAATTTTAATATCTCTTATCGAAATATTTTTTTTTCAATTCTGATTGGTGCGTTAATACCTTACAGAAATTTCCTCGAAACCATTTTATTTGTCTATCTACAGTCCTTTCATTTCATTTAAATATCTCCCTCATGTTTTCATTCAACTTCAAGGAATGCATGATTATCTGAAACAAAAGAAAAGTAATCATAATAGAAGGTTTAAACTGTACCTATTTTGCCAATGAATCTCGTTATTGTCTATATTAATGTTTCAGCAATAATATACTCTCAGAACTTTTCGCAGAAACAAGTCTGATTTTGTTTTCATATTGAAGTCTTTAAATTTTTAGATGTAATATATTTATATTAATTTAAAAAAATACAAATTTAATGGAAAGTTAGAGAAGTACTTTCTTATAAAGAACTTCCATTGTTCACTCCAAGAAAGTGTTGAGAATAAAAGTTATTAAACGTTAAAATACGTTCTACCAAGAAGAAGAAAGAGCCCATGTCTGAAACCTGAAAACATGTAATGGAAATTATTCAACAGAAAGAGCTTACTTAAATTAGCGCAGTAATAGCATTTATAATTTATATTATTACAGAGAAACTGCTCGAATATTATAAAAGATAGAAAAAAATAGCATTACCGGGATGTTGCAAAACATAGAGTAATGATATATAGAAATAAACAAGGAATTCATTGAAATCATTTTGAACATCCCACAAAAGTTAATATGACTTAGCAATATTTTCTTTGATAAATATAATTGAAATGTCAAAAGCATTATTTTTCACCTTCATAATACTGCAGGTAGATGTTTAATGAGTAGTGCACACATTTTTTTCATAGAATCAAGATGAGTAAAATAATTCCTTTGTGGTATTAATTTCGCAACTATCATTGAAATTATATTATCATCAAAGTATTTTTTCTATGCATATCAATCCGCTATCACTCTTATGTGTGGTGTGTGTGAGAGAGAGGGGAAAGATACAGAGATTTTAGTTGATATGAATCTCATTCAGGTGAAGAATATTCAAAAATAGCTTAAATATGTGTAATACAAGAAATAGTAAGTACAAAGCAACTGAGTCATAAGCCAAGGTAAGTAGTATTATATTAAATAAATAAATATTTATGTATGGCATATTTTTCATAAGTGCAGTTTCATTGTACAAGTGTAGGTATTCTCGCATTTGAAAATACACTTTTCATCTATGTATGAATTCATCTTATTCAAAGGAGATGGACAAAAATGAAGCTTCGATTTATCAAAAATTCGAGTTAAGAAAATCAAGGTTCAAAAATAAGTGACAGAAGAAAAAAAATAAACATCTTCATCTAAAATGTTAATAACGATTTACTTTTGATACTTAAAATTTAAAAAAAACATTTATTATTAATAAATATGCAATAATTAATTTGATAACTAGTATTAGTCTCAATAATAAAAAGTTTTAATAATTTTAAAAAAATTTAATTTCAGTAAATGAGAAGCAAATTTAGTAAAAAAAATCAGTAGACAACCTCCGTACACAATAACCAGCCTTGTGAGGATTTAACTACCGTACACAACTGCAGGTTAAACGGTTCATGCATAAAGAACAAAAAAAAACGAACACAAAGTCTTAAAAGTTGCTCTTTCGTATATAGATATTCTCCTGCCGGATTGATTCTTTAACACCTGACCCTAAGCCGGCAGTAACTGGCTGTGCAACTTCTGTAATTAGTGGGGCGGATTTCGGACCGGTTGCTGTTCCGAAAGGGATTAGGAAGGCAGTCGGGTGAGTGGTCATTAAAGGGACTCTAGGGGATAGATGAAAGTACTGCCATTCATATTCTAACCACCCGTAGTGAGGGAGAAAAGGAGGAACGTGGGTGGGACGAATCCATTCCATAGTTCAATTAGAAAACAAACCCGTACAATAACTGTACTCTGTGATTTAACCGCATACTACGCCGCCATTCATAACTCCCCACCACCCGTAGTGTGAGGAGAAAAGGGGAACGTGGTGGACGAATCCATTCCATAGGTCATCAATTAGAAAACAAACCTCCGTACACAACTGTACTCCAGATTTAACCGTATACTACTGCTATTCATAACTCCCACCACCCGCAGTGAGAAAAGGGGGAAACGTGGTGGACGACCCAGACCCATAGGTCAATAGAAACAAACCTCCGTACACAACTGTACCAGATTTAACCGCATACTACTGCCATTCATAACTCCCACCACCCGTAGTGAGGAGAAAAGGGGGGAACGTGGTGGACGAATCCATTCCGTAGGTCAATTAGAAAACAAACCTCCGTACACAACTGTACTCAGATTTAACCGTATACTACTGCCATTCATAACTCCCACCACCCGTAGTGAGGAGTGGGGAAACGTGGTGGACGAATCCATTCCATAGTCAATTAGAAAAAACAAACCTCCGTACACAACTGTACTCAGATTTGAACTGCATACTTCACGTTATTCATAACTCCCACCACCCGTAGTGAGGAGAAAAGGGGGAACGTGGTGGACGAATCCATTCCGTAGGTCAATTAGAAAACAAACCTCCGTACAACCGTACCTGATTTAACCGTATACTACTGCTATTCATAACTCCTACCACCCGTAGTGAGGAGAAAAGGGGAACGTGGTGGACGAATCCATTCCAGGTCAATTAGAAAACAAACCTCCGTACACAACTGTACTCAGATTTAACCGTATACTACTGCCATTCATATCTCCCACCACCCGTAGTGAGGAGAAAAGGGGAAACGTGGTGGACGAATCCATTCCATAGGTCAATTAGAAAACGAACCTCCGTACACAACTGTCCAGATTTAACTGTATACTACTGCCATTCATAACTCCTGCACCACCCGTAGTGAGGAGAAAAGGGGAAACGTGGTGGATGAATCCATTCCGTAGGTCAATTAGAAAAAACAAACCCTCCGTACAATAAATTGTACCTAGATTTTGAGAATTTTAGTGGTCAGAGGGTTAAGTGATTCGAATGATGGACAATGGAGTAGCAACGGGCCAGGTTAACGAAGTGTAGATGTCCTAAGTGCCAGCCCTCAGAGGCGTTGCAAGAGAAAAATGTTAGTCATTTATAACACTCTTTTTAGCCAATAAGAATAAGGAACTCCAAAGAAAAAAATATTGCTGTTCGCAAAATCTCTGCTTGTTTATTATTAGTATATGGAACTTTCGTGCCGTCATGTGTAATGCTTTGTTATAAGGGAGCCTTTGGAATTTTAGAAAGGTCTCTGAAGACGTAAATGAGTATTTCACTCTTTCCAATGTAAATTCACTTTTCCCGATTGAAATGACTTCTAAGGATACTTTAACTTCTTCAAGTTCACTACATGTTTCTGTTTGAAAATACTAAATTTATTTCAAAATGCGTATTAGACATGTGAAGACCATAAATATATAAAAGAAGAAACATTTAGCATTTTCTACTTTTTAAGAAATGTGTGGTTTCAGAGCGAAAACAATGAAGGGTAATGGGCTATTTTTTCCTCCCTAATAAGTTACCATCGAAATGCAATTTAAATTATGTATTTAATTTATACCTATACCTGATAGTATGCAGGATATTCAACCTTCTGCTAAAATCTTGCTAATATTTCTTTCGAAGATTCACTTTAAAAAATATCAGTTTACGCAAGAACCATGATAATTGTTTATCTTAAAGATCAAAAGCAATTAGATCTTCACTGCCGACATCTTTGAGAATACAAAACTGTATTGAACTTGAATTTTATGTGTTGGCCTATATATCTTACTCTTAAGTTAGGAAAGAAAAATTAGGCTAAGTTCCGCCCAAAAGCAGGAAAAAATGTTCAATGCGTGGTTTCACTGAGAAACCAGTAAACGCAAAATGGCTAAAAGTACCAATTCAAAATTTCGGCACTGCTTTCAGAGAAGTAAGCGAGTATTTTAAGTTCCTTTAGTGATTGAAATGATTAAGAATGCTTTAAATGCACCAAATTTAAAGATTTCATTTCCGAAACTTTGAATGTAGAAGAAAATTGCCTTATTTGGGCACCAAAGCAATTTTATATGTATACAGTTACGGAGGAATATAATCTTAATATCAAAAGTAGTAGAAATTATTTTAGTAGTTTATTTTTCTTCTAGATAATAAAATTAACTTTTTAAGAATTGTAATTTAAAGAAGAAAAAATTACCCATTAAAATTTATTACCGGTTCATATCGAAAGCAACTGGTTTCTCATATTGGTCCACCAGTTTTTAAGTACAATTGCAGCAGAAATATGTTTTGATTCTCAAATTCATTGTGAGCACGTAAACTTCTAGCCCAGTGGTAACTAATCCATGGGCGGTCTACTTGTGGTCCCAGATAGCGCATCTGTGGGCCGCTAAACGCCAGTCAAGAATGTCACTGTTTTCACTTTCTCGTATACGAAGTATACGAAGAGAAAGTATTGTGTAATCGTCGCGTCACAAACTCGAGATTTTGACGAATCTTCACGTTTTGACCTTCCTGAGTCCGAAAAAAACACAATCTTGGAATTATGTCTGTCTGTGAACACCGTAACTCAAAAAACTATTAAAGCCAACAGGGATGAAATTTGGCATGTGGTCTTTAAGCATATAATACGTTGGTTTCTACCAAATTTTGGACAAAACTGTCCACGGGAACCTGTCTGTCTGCGGTGTTAATGTGAACGTGATAACTCACAAACTTAAATAGCTAGGGTGGATAAAATTTGGTGCCACATTTTTTTATCATCAGGAATGTAGGTTTGTATCCAATTTTTTTTGACCAAATCCGTCAAAAGGTTGACTGTCTGTCTGGCACTGCATACTTTTGAACGCACACCTTTTAAAAAAATTACTTGATAAATGAAATTTAGTATACGGCCTTTCTTACCTTACGGTAGATTTGTGTCCAATTTTTTATGTTAATTGGTTGAAAAAGGCGTTCACCTGTAAATTTCGTTTCCTTATATTACACCCAGCCCTATTGGTAATCATGCTGGCTTTAATTTACTTCCCGTTGACGACCTTCGGAAATCGTGGTAGTATAACGTTTCGTCATTTTTTCCTTTCTCGTATACGAAGTATTCAAAAGAGAAAGTATTGTAATCGTCAGAAAATTCGAACTGAGATTTTGACGAATCTCCGTTTTAGACCTCCTGAGTCCGAAAAAACACAATTTGGAATTATGTCTGTCTGTGTGTCTGTGAACACGATAACTCAAAACTATTAGAGATACAGAGATAAAATTTGGTATGTGAACTTGGACACATAATTTGTAGGTTTCTATCAAATTTGGACAAAATCCGTCCAAGGAAGTCTACCTTATCTGTCTGCCCAAGTGGTCATGTGAACACTATAACTCAAAAACTGAATAGCTAGATGAATAAAAATTTGGTACACAATTTATCATCACAAATGTAGGTCCGTATGTACTTTGGGGACAACCGTCAAAGGGTTGACTGTCACGCATGCGTATAGAACGCAATCTTTCTGTGCATCGATATTTATTGACCTTGCTTGGCGCTTTTTTTCTCATCCGATTCTCCGCGCATGCGTACTTGGTAGCAATCTGTGCACGCGAAAGGGTTGTCCTTGAGCCGAAGAAAGAGTAGAAATCGTTATGCATTTAATCGGAACGCATTCTTCGAATTTGATATTTTACCCAACATTTTCTGATACTGCTGATCCGCTTGCCAATAGGTTCGAATTTTTTATCCACGCGGGGAGGGGAAACAGCACCTTTTTCGAGAAGTATACGAGAAAGTTTAGGGGAGACCACTCCGCTGGTTTACTTTCTCGTATACGAAGTATACAAAGAGAAAGTATTGTAATCGTCAAAAAATCTGAACTCGAGACTAGCAATACGTAACTGAAATCAGCACAG